>CM064878.1:18210937-18409228 GCA_003313485.2 Penstemon barbatus | reverse complement strand
TGAAGGATGAGTTAAAAGCAGATGTGTTGGCTGCTGTGAGTCAACCCAATCAGGAAGCTGCTGCTGTTCCATCAAATCTGATAGAAGATACTGCTCAAAATGTTAAGTCCATTTGTCAAGACATGGAGGTTATCAGAAGAAGAACCCAAAGTACAGCTGAAGGTTGGAGAGATATTACGGAAACAGTTGAAATGGCCATCCAAGCTAAGGATGAAACCTTAGATAATATGATGAAAGACTTCAAGGCATCTGCTGATTGGATTCTGGCAACTCAAATTCAGTTAGGTGACCAAGGTGAAGCTGTTCTAAAAAGAATGGATGATTTTGAAGCCAATCAACTGAATCAACAAGCTCAACTAGATGCATTCAGAGCAACTCAACTACGTCAACAAGCTCAAATGCATGCCATGGAAGAAAACATCAAGCTTCTATGTGATTCACTTCTGATCACCCCAATCTTACCAAATTATCAAGTCAACCCTGCTGATGATGACAAAAAGGGGGAAGATAAGGTACTGAGGGAAGAAAGGGAAGATAAGGCATCATCTGCTGAAAGAACAGAAGTGTTAGAAGAATCTGCTGATGATGAAGATAAGAATGATGCAGCAAATGAAGGCACAAGCAGATCAACAGATGAAAAGATCACAGAAGAAGAAGGTGAAGCTGCTGAAGAAACTGAAGCTGAAGCAAAGGCTAAGTCTGATAAGGAGATAGCTGCTGCTAAAGACTCAGCTGAAGAACAGCTTGATCCTGATGTTAAAAGAAAGAAGTTAGAGCTGTTGAAGCAAAATTTGGAAGCTGAAACTTCCAAACTTGCTGAAGAAGAAAAAGAGAGCAAGGAAGATAAAGAAGACAAGCAAATAGATTAGTCTTGCTTTAATTTACTTATGTATCTCCTTGTAATTTTTCTTTTTGCACAACTCATCTGAACAAACTTGTAATATGTAATCAGTTCAATATCTATAAAATTGCAAGTTTTAATCCAACAGACTATTTCTATCTCAGAAATTTTTGAGGATCAAAACTTTAGTTTAGGTACATGTACTTAGCTGAAGTTTTGTCATCATCAAAAAGGGGGAAATTGTTGGATGAAGATGAAGATGAAGTGCAAAGAAGACAAGTAATTAAGGGAAGGTTTTGATGATTTCCAAAACATCATAATCAGCTAAGTATGGAAGCTTAGTTCCCTTAGAAGAATTTTGAACAAGTAAAAGAAGACATCAGAAGAGTTCAAAGTTCAAAGCCCAGAAGACTAGTGATCTCATGCTGAAACAGCGAACAGAAGGGTAGGTCATCAGCCGAGTCAAATCAGATTAGTTCAGTATTTGATCAGCAGAGTATCTATCAGCAGAGTCGTTTTGATCAGCAGAGTATAAGAGATCAAGAGATTAGTTCAACGGTAATAAATGCCCCAAGTGTAATAAATGCTGGAAGAGAAGGGTAGTAATGGCAAATGATTGGAATTAACTCTCGGATCAGCAGAGTGCATTTAATGCAGCTACAGAGAAGTACAGCAGAAAAGGTACTGTAGCAGGTTACCGTTCTAATTTCGGGCTAAAGCTATGGATTTGAAGATTTGACTTCCTTCAACGGTCTTATTTTCAAATTCAAGTATAAAAGGAGCTGATTTCAAAGAGCGAGACACACAACAACAATCAGAGATTTTGCATTCGAAGCAGAAAATTTATCTAAGTCTCAAAAGCTCAAACAGCTCACTCGTCTGGTGGAAGTCATCTGTTGACAGAAACCCAGTTGAAGAAAACAGAAAAACATTATCTGAGTGATTTTGTAATAGCTGAGTGTTGTGCGAAGTTAGAATCCATCTTTGTGAGTGATTCTACTTTAGAGGATAGGACTTCTGAGTGATTTCCTATTGTGAGCTTATAGCCTTTTCATTTGTTGTCTAGGTGTAAGTGGAGAAATATTGTAATCTTTGTGATTATAGTATAACCCAGAATCTAAGTGATCTGGAAGAGTGGACTAAAGGATTTTTATCCATATAACCACTATAAAAATTCTTTGTGTTATCTTGCATTCAAGTTTTCTTGCATATTTAAAGTTTGCATATTTAAACACTTTGAATTATCTAAAAGATTTTAAAAGGAGTTTGTAAAACTGGGGATAAAATCTTTTAAGAACTTAGTCTACTTGTGAAAAACACTTTCAAACATCCGCTGCAAGTATACTCTTTGAAAACTGTTTGCTGGAAAATCAGCTAAGTATTTGTAAGAAGAGTGGTCAGTCTGCTGTTCAAGATTTGTTCACGATCAGCTGAGTCTGCTTACTGTTCTTCATCAGCTTAGTCTGCTGACAGAAGACTGAAAAGTTTTTAAGTTCAAAAATTTTCAGAGGTCTATTCACCCCCCCCCCTCTAGACCTCATCTGACCACTTGGGACCAACAATCATGACACCCAAAAATAATTATTTCTAAAAATTTAAAATAATACGATACAATCATTAAACCCAAAAATAATTCTTTCTAAAAATTTAAAATAATACGATACAATCATGAAATCGTGTTCGACTAAAACATAGACCTTAATTTTGACCTTGTGTGTCCCACACATGTTCGACTAAGTCCTTTAGTAGTTCGCGATTGACATCTACAGATCGTATTTGGTGACGGCGGATCATATAATCTTCTAGGGATATGAGACTTGTTCGTGGATCCAAATCAATAGTCAGAGATGATGGATTTCCTTATATGAATTAATTTAATATATGATGTAATTTTTTATTTTCTAAGTTTCCTAATGTACTTTTGATTTTAAATTAATGTTAATTTTAAATTTATTTTTGGTGTAGTAGTAGTAGTAATAATAATAATAATAATAGAGAAGGATAAAATTAATTATTAAATGGGTTAGATAGAATGAGTCATTAGAGATGACTAAAAAACTGAAGAGAGGGGGAGGGGGAGGGGGAGAGGGAGAGGGTATTTCCTCTCCGAGTCATTAGAGATGGCCTAATATTTTGTTTTAAAATAGGTGGGCATTTTTCAAATTAATTGTTTTGTAAGAAATTTTTCTAATTCCAACGTTTAATAAGGGCAATTTTAAAATTCACTATGTCACTATAAGGTAATATATATAGCTACATAGATGTGTTATCATTTGAAAAATAAATAATAATATTTTGGGTGAAAAAAAAAGAGATTTTGCCACTTCGGCACTGGGAGCTTTCAATTGAGAAATTTAAGTCAAAGATGTGTATAAGAGCGAATTTTGTTCCGTCTTAAGATGAATGGAGATAAACGCTAAATTATCAACTCGACAACTCCGTATCAAATAACTTTCTACGCAGACTAATGCATGTCATGTTGAGAAATTGACAAGAAAGATATCATTGAAATATCTATTCCATAAAAATCTTTTCTTTTATTTTGTTCAATCCCATATTATAACACATTAAGAAATATAGTCGGTTGCGATTTCTCTTTTGCCATTATTTTTAAATATCATTTTCATAGATTTTACGAAAAAAATGGCATTTTTTTTTCTTCGTGCAAAATAATCTTTTGCTGAAATGTTAGGAGTTAAGAACATAATTTTGATCCAAGCAATTATTGGCAAAATAGCATTTTTGGTCCCCTAAGTTTCACTAGTCCGCGAAAACAGGACATTTAAATCTCCAGCAAGCATTTTTGGTCCCATAAGTTTCACCAGTCCGCGAAATTAGGACATTTAAATCTCCGGCAAGCATTTTTGGTCCCATAAGTTTCACCAGTCCGCGAAATTAGGACAATTAAATCACCGGCAAGCAATTTTCGTCCCATAAGTTTTACTAATCAGCAATTTTAGTCCACCTAAAAAAAAACATTTTTTTTTTTTAAAGGACAACAAAACAAACGCTCTCCTCTCTTATGTCTAATCCAAAAACCCCTAATCTCCATCTCAAGAAAAATCCTCTCCCAACAAACCTTCATATTTAGTTTCCTTCATTTCTTTCCTTCGACTTTCAGACCCTAATACCCGAACCTGAAGTAAAGAAGTCGCGCGAAGAAGAAGGCATGGTGGTTGTTCTACATAATATTCAAAACACTCACACCCCTCCTCCTCCATTTCATAAGTTTCTTGGTGGTCCCATTTTCTCTTGGCTTTTATAGTGATTTTTTTGCAAAAAAGTGGTCCCCTAGTATTTTGATTTTTTTGCTTTGGGATATGCGGTTTGGTCCCCTGTGTAAATGATTTTTTTTATGCTATTGTATTTTTTACTTTGTGCTCCTGTGGTCCACTCTCTATATTATTTATGGGTTTTGTGGGGTTTTATGCTATTATTGTCCCCTGTCCTTGTAGCATTTCTCAAATTTGTTATAAGCACATGTTAGGTTTTATTTTGTTTAATAGTACTTCTGGATTTATATAAACTGACGCATTGTTTCATTTTTTTGGAACATGAGGGGTTATGTTGTGTATAGAATAATTTTTAAGGTATTTTATTTTGTTGCATTCTTTATAAAAAGATAATGTGCATTTATAAATGTTAATTTTATTTATCAATGTAGGTGGGGATGAGGGAGTTGGGGTAGATGAGGATGAGGATAATAACAATGTTACTACTGGAGGGGAAGAAAACAATGTTGCAAGTGATGAGAGAGTTTGGGCAGAAGAGGTAGAGGATGGAGATGATAGTGCTTGGAGTGAAACACTTGTTAATAGTAGTGATGCTGAGTTAGACAGTGAATTAGATTCTGATACAGAGGAAGAAGGGAGACCAGTTGATAGATATAACAAAGCTGTGAACAAAAATGTTGAGTATTATGATCCTAAGTTTGAATTGGAGATGACATTTAAGACAAAGGATGACTTTAGAAAGGCAGTGCATGCTCATGCAATAAGTACTATGAGAAACATAAAAATAGTCAAAAATGACACACGCAGAGTGTATGCTAAGTGTGGTGTACAAACTTGTAACTGGAGGATTCATGCAAACAAAGTGAATGATGAATTAACTTTTCGGATTGGAACCCATTTTCCTGAACACGCATGTGGAAAGACATTTAATGTGGAGAATGTAAAGTCCAGTTGGTTGGCAAAAAAATACTTGCACAAATTTAAAACTGACCCAAACAGATCAGCAGAAGGGTTTAGGCTTGATGTAATTGAGGATATTAGAGTTCATGTATCATGGGATCAGGCATACAGGGCAAAGATAAAGGCACTGGAAATTCTTGAGGGTGATCCTGCACTTCAATATGCCAAACTTTGGGATTATGCTGAGGAATTAAGAGCAAAGAATCCAGGATCTACTATAATAGTGGGGACTGATGATAGCAGTGGTGAGAATAAATTCAGTCATTTTTATGTGTGCTTTTATGCACTGAAGCAAGGGTTCCTAGCTGGATGTAGGCCAATAATTGGAGTGGATGGGGCTGTCTTGAAAGGTCCTCATAAAGGTGTACTTTTGGCAGCTGTGAGCATTGATCCTAACAACAAACCCTTTCCACTTGCATACGCTGTTGTATCTAGTGAAACTGGTGAGAATTGGGAATGGTTTTTAACAATTTTGAAGACAGATTTGCAAATTGTGAGGGACTGTGAATACACATTCATGTCTGACAAGCAAAAAGGTCTCATTCAGGCCTTTGACAATGTATTCCCTGATTCTGATCATAGATTTTGTGTCAGACACATGTGGAAGAATATGTGGCATGCTGGATATAAAGGCAAGGCATTCAAAGAGGCTACATTTAAAGCAGCAAATCAAACCACCATCCCTCAGTTCAAGAATGCAATGAAAGAGCTTGGTAAACTTAATGAAAAAGTATTGGAATGGTTAGATGACAAGCCACCATTACACTGGAACAAAGGACACTTTAACACATATCCTAAATGTGATATGGTCTTGAATAATCTCTGTGAAACTTTCAATGGTGTGTTACGTGCTGCAAGAGAGAAGCCAATTCTTACAATGCTTGAAGAATTTCCATGTACAGTGGTTGTTTCTGTAGGTTAGAAGAATTTCTGAGCAAAGCGGGCATTCATCTAAGCAATCCATTATTTCACAGAAACAATGCAAAGTAGATATCATTCTATTCTATTTTCTGAATTTTAATTAGAAGTTTTGAGTTTGAATGAGTGAAATAATTTTCTTGTTTTGTTATGATAGAGCAAGGGAAAGAGTATTGGAACTACTCCATACAACCCACCAAAACAAGTTTCAAGCATGGAGAGAGTGGATAATTTGACTGAAGCTACAACAATTCATCTCAGGGCTCATGTTATGCAAATTTGACCAACAACTCCAACAGTTCCTGGACTCATTGCTCAGGTTATGCAAGTTGGACCAACAACTCCTGGACCAACAATGTACAAACAATTGTTGCAAGGACAGGGTTCAACAAATGGGAGTCACTTTGTCCAGACCAATGAATATATATCCACTCAGACATCTACAACAATTATTCCAAGAGCTAAGCTTGGTTAGAAGAAAAATGCAGCTAAAGCTACAACTTCACAGAAAAAGAAAAAAGATCTCTGGAAATATTAAGGAGGCCTTTGACTGCAAAAGAATATTATATTGGGATGTTTTGTCTTTTTGCCAAAAACATGAATGAATTTGTTTGATGTTAAGCTTTTGGGATATGATTACCTAGTTGGTTGTTATGTTAACTTTTGGATTGATGAATTAATGTTTTTAAATAGTTGTTCACAATTTGTTAAGTGATTATCAAATGACGGTTAGTTTTGTCAAGTGGAATTTAATGTCTATACGCCACTTTCCAGTTCATTCATCATATTAAGTAGTACAACTATTGAAAATAAAGAACATTGTTCTATAAATAAGAACCTACCTAAGTTGATGCTCTAAATTGTACAAATAAAGCACATGAATCCCCTAATTAATTGTCCAGTTTGGCAAAATCGCTAAATTAATTGTTCAGTGTGTCAAAATTCTCAAATTAATTGTCTAGTTTGGCAAAATCCCTAAATTAATTTCAGTGTGTCAAAATTCTCAAATTAATTGTCCAATGGGCAATTATGCAATTTTTGGCAAATTGTGGACTATAATTGCGGTCAAGTGGACTAAATTTGCGGGTATAGAAAAGTTATAGGACGTATCTTGCATGCTGAAAAATTAAGTGTCCTGATTTTGCCGACTTGTAAAAGTTAAGGGATGAAAAATGCTTGCCGGTGATTTAATTGTCCTAATTTCGCGGACTGGTGAAACTTATGGGACGAAAAATGCTTGCCGGTGATTTAATTGTCCTAATTTCGCGGACGGGTGAAACTTATGGGACCAAAAATGCTTGCCGGAGATTTAAATGTCCTAATTTCGCGGACTGGTGAAACTTATGGGACCAAAAATGCTTGCTGGAGATTTAAATGTCCTGTTTTCGCGGACTAGTGAAACTTAGGGGACCAAAAATGCTATTTTGCCAGCAATTATTTATATATACATAATTAATAAAATGTGGAATTTTTTTGTTCAAAATTTTGTGTGAAATAAATATTCCATTTCTCTTATCATTAAATAACTCTTATTGTGACGGCTCGGCTCCGCGGGTCCGTTGTATAACAGTCGGAATTTTTTATTGAAAAAGTATTAAAATACTGAAACCTTTTTTTCTTTTTTTTTTAAACGGAAGCGATAAATTAAAAGCTTTAAGCGGAAGCGGTTTAAACAAAATAAGCACATTTTAAAGTACTAAGTTTAAAGCTGAAGTAATTAAAATAAATTTTAACGGATGACATGTCATGGTTAAACAACTTATGGGACCCAAAAGGAATACAATAAGATTATGATTAATTTAAAATCATTTTCGATAGACATTCCATTTTACAAAATTAGCTAAAATACCAAGATATTTAGCAAGATATAACAAAAATCAACTTAGACATTATAGGAGATTTAAAACACGAGTTCAAACGAAAATCTTAAAATCAAATAAGAATTTAAACAAAAGTTCAAGTACTCTCTAGAACTAGGGTGGGACCGCAACCGTGATGACCTAACCGCAACATGAACTATCTTTTACCTCAAACACTTGTTCCTGAAAAGATTGAAACACGGAATGCATAAGTTGATCGTCAGACTTAGTGAGGTTGTAGTGCACATGTGCGCGGATGCAACATAATATACATGAGCATATACAACAGTACAGTAAATGAACATATGCTATAACAATTTAAGCACGTTAAACAAGTAACCAACATTTGTTCATGTCGTCCTCCTCTTACCCTCCAATTAGGGGTGGGCGTTGGGTTCGGGTAACCCAAACCCGACCCGTCCCGTATTAAAAATACCCGAATGAGACGAGTGTTTTTTGGGTTTGGGTACCCGAACTTGAATACCCGTATTTTATTACGGGAATACGGGGCAGGTTTGGATTGGTCTCTCCAACCCCGAATACCCAAACCCGCCTACATAATATTATTATTACATAATTTATACATGTTACTTATATAATTAATTATTAATTAATTAACATTATCTAATAAATGAACTTTTTAACTTTACCCTAACATTTATTTTGAATCTTACATTAGTTATTATTAATTAATATTATAGGTCAATTTTAGACTTTTAGTTGTTTTAAAATTTTATAACTCTGATTAATTTAAGTGTGGGCTTGGATAAATTATTTTGGTATTAACTATATATAGTATTTGGCTTGAATTTTTCTTATTGAGACTCGATGTTGATCGTATTTTATTATTTGCTCATTATATAATTTCACTTTTTGATCGTATTCAGATATATTTGAAATAGTTGTTATGATGAATTGATGATATGTTTAATGTAATAATGAATTCAAAGTGATATGATTTAGCAAAAGGAAATGACGAAATATAATTATGTTAGGTGGATGAAAAATTGATGAATAAAAATAAGAATTATTACGGGGCGGGTTTGGGATGAGAAGTGTCAATCCCAAAATTTATTATACTCATATCTCAAGCCCCGAACCCGTTCCAAACCCGCCCCGTGCCCACCCCTACCTCCAATCCACAGTCAGGAAAACCACCACCGAACACTCCAAGTAAGGTGCGACCTTACATAACAGTGCGCATTGACGTCAAATGCCAGGAGTTTGACATTCACTCCCCAAGTGTAACCTCCACACTTGGCTCGGGAAGCGGGTCTACGGTGGATCGAGGTAATCCTCCGGCCCTTACCTTCCGGGTTATCCACGATTCCGCACACCAAAATAGGGCCTACATAGAAATAACAAACAGTACAGTACAGTAACAATTAAGTAACATGAAATCGGTAAACAACTCAATAACAATTCAACATACAATAACAATGACTCATAAGCACATAGGCATAAGCAATAATTCAACGTGTAGCTCGTCCTAGCAGTCGAGTTCTTTATGTTATCATACATCACATGCTTGTTCGTTTAGGAACTAAGTTATAGTTATGTCTCAACCTACTAGCACATTTACTTGCACACAAGTAACAGACAACACTCACCTGAGGAGCTTATTACGGCAATCAAAATTCCACAATGAAGTGTATCCGAAACCTGAGCAAATATATATACGACTAATAAATATCTTATAATCTTACTTAAATATAATTAAAGAAAATCCTATCACAAGGATATCTAAATTAACATCTCAGACAAGAACACTTTCGACATCAAATCATTTAAATATATTAATTTTTAAACTTTAAGATTTGAGAAAATCCAAAATATTTAACAATAGTAACAATCCAAGCGAAATTGTATTGAAACGAGCAAACACGGAGATAGTGCAATGAAGTGGGCCTGATCCAACACGGACTGGGCCTGAAAGCCAGCTGAATGGACCAGTGGTGGCTGCCCCGAGCACTCCCTGAAATTGCATACAACTCCCCTATAAAATTTAATATTTTCAAAATGTACCCCCAAAAATATTTTTCACAGTAAGTTCTTCAAACCAAAAATCTTCACTAGATTATTTTGTATAGGAACTCAATTACAACATTTAACAAGTTAATAATTAAATACCCTTTTCTTTTGAAAATATTCAAAGTATACCCCAAAAGTTTCGAAAATATTAAAACATTAACTTTCTTGCAAAAATAATTCAAGACCCAATATCACAAGAATGTTTAAAAATATTTAGCCCAAAATTAATCACAAGTTTTAATAACTTTTCACTAAACTAACAAGGAGAAACAAAAAAAAAATCTTTAACCATAATTTTCTTTAGAAAAATTTCATAAGTTTTCAATCTTAAAACTAAAATGAATAAACTGCTACTTCAAATCAATTAAAAGAACCATGTAAAAACAGCAATAAAACAGCGCATTTGACACCTTATTTTCAAATTTACAAAAATAACCCCAAAAGTTTCAAAAACTCTATTTTTGCAAAATCTCGAAGCAAACTTTAAAACAAATGCTTTTCAAGTAAACCTATACCAAATATCAAACAAAATTTTGATTTTCAGTCCATTTTTATTCCCAATAAAAATTGCAGCCCTTAACCTTTCAACTTTTAAAACCTTTCAAAATACCCCCAAAGTTTTGAGAAAATTAAAAACATCAACTTTCTTACAAAAAGAAATCAAGATCCATATATCTAATAAAAATTTATTTAACCCAAGCAAAACCACATTAAAAATCTAATATTGAATATAAACTAAACAATTTTTCATAAAACTACAATGGATAAAATAAAGTTCTTCAATATTCATGTTTTGTGCAAATGAACACAAATTTCTTGAAATAAAATCCATAAACCCAACCCATATATGAAAATGAAATCTATTTTATAATATAACAACTTAAATCTATTACTTTTTGTAAATGCATGTATGTTTTTCTCCATTTTTCTTTGAAGAACACTTTAAAAGAGAATAAAATAAAATCCAATCAATCAAAGAACACAAGCATAGGTGGATCTTTACCCAAAGCAACGAAGTATATGAAGCTCTCTTCACTTTCAGACCTCTGACGGTGATGGTGGAGACTTCGGTGGCACTGGTGGCGGCTCCGGTGGTGGTTCATAACAAAAGCCCTTAAATCCTTGCTTTTCACCAAATTCTAACAGCTGTCGATTCATTGTGGGTCATCCAAACGACGATCCGTACAGTCAATATGTAGCCCCATGTGTTTAGGACCTTCACTCAAAATTTGGGCATGATCCAATGGTAGACGAAGACGGAATGTGCGAAGAACCGAGGCTTGGTTGTGTATATCCGAAATTTTTCTTTCTAAATGTGTTATGTCTTTTTATCTCTCTTATTTGATTTATACAATATAATGTGTATGTAAATGAGGTTATTGAGAGGATAAAAATCTGATCTTAAGTGTATATAACAAATATATACATATTGGGAAAAGTGGGAGACATAATACTTAATTTTTAAAACCATCAATGCATGTATACATTAGAACAATTTCTCCACCCAAGACCATACTTTGCAGCCTAAAGAGTGTGCAAGGAGAGAAAATAATTACTGTCCTGCAGAAAATATGCAACTTGGGGCAAATTTGCACTTTGCCCCCCGAAGTTTTGAAAACTTACATTTTGCCCCCCAAAACTAAAATTCTGCACTATTTAATCCAAACTTTTTTTGCAAAAGATCCCAACACTTTTAGAAGGTCTTTCAGCCTTTATAAATTATATCAAGTTTAATATTTCATACGAAAAAAGTTATTCACACATTTTAGCTCAAAGTAGCATTAAATATAAAGTAGAAAATGTGCCAAAATAAGTAGTGATATAGAAAATAACTCTATCATTTTAAAAGAATTTGATCATATTTAAATATATTCTCCACTAAATCAAAGCAGAAAATAGAATCTAACTTTATAATTCCTTCGTAAATCTATACTTAAAAGAAATTTTTAAATAGAATAATAAAAGGGACAAGAAATTTGTGGGACGTTACACTTATAGCTCATGAGATTGTGCGAAATCATAGGAAATATAAGGGATTACCATATAATTGGAAAAATATTTTTAAATGTGGGAAAGTTGGAGTAATTTTTTGTTTTTATAGAAAAAATAATTTGTACTAGAAAATACTCTGGAAGAAGGAAAATAATGCAAGGGAACATAGAAAACAACTGGCATAAACAATTATTGTTTCTTTATTTTGCCCAATTGACTATCTTGCACGAATTAAAAAAGTCAACCAATTTTCGTAAAATAGTTCAAGTTGAGAAAATAAGAAAAGAGAAATTGCAATAAACTATATTTCTTTGTGTTAATGTATGGGATGAAAATTAAAGAAATTGATTTTATGGGATCTGATATAGGATGTAGATTTAGGTCCCAACAACCCCTTTTCGACCCAGCGATTTCAAAAGAGAAGTAAGCCTCTGAGAATCGCCGCCAACTAAATGAGAAGAGGATAAATGCTTTAATCCAATTAACTAGTTAGGCCCCAGAGAGGGAGCCAAGCTCACATAACGACTCTATGATCATGCAATCGCAAAGCTAAGCGAGCCAAGATCACCATCCGCGAACCCCAACTAATGAAAGTATCCCAGTGATTCACAGTTCCCCTTTTTCAGTACATGCACACCACCATAAGGGGGCCAGGGCCAAGCTCACATAACGTCTCTATGACCATGCGCTCGCAAAGCTAAGCGAGCCAATTCCATCCACGAGTCCCAACTAATGAAAGAATCCAAGTGATTCGCAGTTCCCCGTTCTCGGTAAAAAAGAGTAAATACTCAAGGAAACTCATGCATGCACACCGTAATCCCTCTAATACACGATTACGTACACAACATTACTAAAAAAAGAAAGAAAAATAAAGATTATAACAAGTTTAAAAACAGCACTATGCACAATGGCTGCTTCTAAATTGCTACTACTTGATTTCTTCAGCACAAATATTCCCATCAAACAACACAATCTGGGAAACTAGTTCTCGAACTTCTCTTAGATCCGCGCATTAATATTTTAGATTTCAAAATTTACCCCTTTTTTTTTTTTGGTTACAAACCTCTTTTACTATAAACATAAGATTTCGCGAAGTAAACATATATAGCCATAGATACAGCATTAATCCCAGCCAACAACCAATAGAAGTAATCAAGATGTGCTCGATTCAAGTTGTTTGAAAACCAGCTATCTCGACCATGGGCACTCGTGACCTTCTCAATGATAGAAATGAGAAAACCACTTAAGAAGCTCCCTATACCGAATATACTTAGATATAAAGCAAGTCCAATACTTTTTAGATCTTTCGGAACCTGATCGTAAAAGAACTTTTGAAGACCAACCATAGTGAATACATCAGCAATTCCAAATAACAGATACTGAGGAGCCAGCCACCACACACTCATTGGCACCGTAGCCTTGGGCAAGTCCACTAGCCCGTATTCTAGAGCAGTTTTGAGATGTTTCTCCTCTACTAAAGCTGCAATTAACATGGAAACAAAAGATAAAACTATGCCAGTACCAATTCGTTGAAGCATTGATATGCCTGCAGGTTTCTTGGTTATAGCCCTGGCAAATGGTACCAAAACACGGTCATAGATAGGAATAGAGACAATGATGGATAGGCTTATTAAACATTGAAGTGAAGCAGCTGGTATTTGAATGCTGGAACTTATGTATCGGTCTAATGTAACTCCTTGCTTCGTGAATAAAGTCGATGCCTGTGAAAATACAATGGCATAACCCAAACATGCAAACCATATCGGAACAAGTCTAAGAATTGCCTTGGCATCCTCAACATCACCAGTGCTACACATATTTTCTTCTCTTGAGCCATCCGGTGTGATTAATGCTTTCTCGAGAAACCTACCCCAGAATTAAAGTAGAAAGTTTTACAAGAAAAAAAAATCCTTGAATAATCTCGCAACAAATTTTTCCATTTGAAGGGATAATTAAATGACTTACTTAAATTTGGCATCTTCATGAGGCAATATGTTTTGAGCTTCCTCTTCAATAGATATGACTATTGGGGTAACCTGACAATTTGCAGCTGCTTTCACAAAAACTCGACCGATTCTCAAAAATGGATTTCTTTTATCACTATTTATACGAAATCGGTATGTCATAGAACCAAGCAAGAAAACAATTAGTGCAAAGCACATGACGACACACGGGATTCCAAAGCCAAGTTCCCAGCTCAGGTTTTCTTGAATGTAGTTCAAAACCAAGAGAGCTACCAAAATGCCTCCATTCATTGAAAAGTACCACCAATTGAAGAACGAACTTTTTGCTTTACACTCTATTGGATCTTCTTCATCAAATTGGTCAGCTCCAAAAGCTTGGACACAAGGCTTATGCCCTCCTTGAGCAAATGCCACTAGATATAAAGAGAAGAAGAAGAGTATGATGATTTCAGGCTGGGGAGGAGAACAGGCCGTGTCATTTGCATTAGTTTTGCAGTCAGAAGAATAGGATGAATGAAGTGCAGCTGATAGAGACAAAAGGCAAGTCCCTGTGATTCATTACAACGCAAAATTGAACGTGATTAGCAACGCCTCCGAGATTATTTAATTAAATAGGAAATCCGAAATCTCAATTTGTTTAAGCTTTTTTTTTTCTTATTATCTCAACTTGTTCTACAATGCTGTAGCTAATGACATGGAACAAATCTCATTAAAGATTTCCTCTTCAATAAACCAAGTCAAAAATAGGTCGAATTCTTGCTCAAACCAAGTTGGAGCTAATGACATGAACTCTCGGACTTTTGGCAGCTTGCACCCTCGAATTTAAATTTTGACAGGTTGCACCCTCGAAATACATAACCTTTGGCAGGTTACATCCTCTAAAATTTTCCAGCCAAATAATTCGCCGGAAAATCAAAATTCTAATGTTGGCAAGGGTATAATTGTCTTTTTAATTCAATTCCCTCCAAAAATTCAAATTTTGTGCCTAAATTTTCATTTTTCTTACAACACATTTAAATCTTTCAACCATTTTTGCATAGTTCTTCATCAGCTCAAAAATTAATAGTATTGCATTTAACTTAAAAATGATTGCCAAGACATAATAAACACATGTAAACTTATCAACCCACAAATAAGAAATAGCAACAATATTCATATTAATCTAATAATCGATTTTCTTACCATAATACATAAATATAGTACTATGAAAGGAACAGTACCCGAAAATATGTGTGAATAACAAAAAAAACTAATAATCGATTTTCTTACCATAATGTGGAGCTTGACAACCCAAGGGAATGAGGAACTCATAATTTTCATCTTCTTCTACTCGCAATCTCAACCCCATTGATCAATACATGGTGTATAATACCTACTATTACATATAACTTCGATTTTATAGTAAATGTGATGCAAAAATAGGGCAAATTGAAGTGAGAATGTGATAAAGCCCTAATCGGTGTTGCTAGAGCAGGGTTTTTATATTTTTCTTTTAGGAATTTAGATTAAATTAATGTGTAAAAGGACAAATTAACCCCTAAACTACACATTTAATTTAGTTGGCTTAATTTTTTGGCGGGTAATAATTTTCTTTGGAGGGAATTGAATTAAAAAGACAATTATACCCTTTCCAACATCAGAATTTTGATTTTCCAGCGAATTATTTGGCCGAAAAAATTTAAAGGGTGCAATCTGCCAAAGATTATGTATTTCGAGGGTGCAATCTGCCAAAATTTAAATTCGAGGGTGCAATCTGCCAAAAGGCCCATTTTCGAGGGTGCAAAATGACAAAAGTCCTGAACTCTCCTTTGAAGGCTGAATTATCCAGCTCTGAAGAACATATAATACATAATCTTTAGTTACATCACTTACATCTATGGTTACTAAAACTGCAGATCGAGAAGTCCTTCATTTAAAGCACAAAATTACATTTTATACTCACAACACACACATATACACATGTATATATCCAACAAAAAGCAAATTTTTTATCATTGAATTGTTCATACTAAGTTTTTGATTGACCAACTTCGTCCATGCTAAAAGATTAATATCTTTAAGACAAATACATGGACATAACCAAAACCAAAACCAAAACCAATGTTATTGGATTACAGTCCCCAAAGAGCTCCGTCACGGATTAGATGTGATGAGCCTAAACATTAAAAAAACTAAATTTGTTGAGACTTAGAAGTTACAGGACGAAAAATGCGATTTTGTCAAAAAAGAATTACTACATGAAGAAGAATTAGCAATGTTTTTTTTTAATGCTAACCAAAATGTAGAGCAGAGAAGCAACAATAATCATACGGTACTGCCCCAAATATGAATCGGCTAAGAAAGCTCCGAGCAACGGCAAAAGCATCGCCGCTCCATTCCACGCATTCACGTTCTCCGCCGTGGCGGTGGATTGACCCAACGGCCCGGTCAAATAACTTATTAAATTTGAGCTTATTCCATAATATGCAAATCTCTCCACCACTTCCACGCCTAATTAAAGTTAAAATAATTTCGTGTTTAAGAGAAAAACACTTCGAGTAGTACTAATTTGTGACGAATGACTTTTACCTATTATGAAAGAAGCGGATTTCCAGCAACCAGTTTTGGATCGGTTCGGGGCTCCGCCTTTGAAATCAACGCAGCTTCCTACGATGTCGTTTTAACAATGGAGATTCTGCTTCAGATATTTCATTTCCGATTACTATAATGACGGCCATTGGCTAATTTCCTAAGTTTTGTTTTTTCTAATCAAACCTTCTCTCTGGTTTCAACTCCTCCTAACGATTTTTCAAAAGGTATATTATTATTGGGTTTTTTTTTTTTTTTTAAAGTTAACTCCCAATTATATGTTTAATGAGCAATTTACCTCCCTATAAAATAAAAATAGGCAATTTAACTCCCTGTGAAATGAAATAATGAGCAATTTACCTCCTTATAATATAAAAATATGAGCAATTTACCTCCCCGTGAATTGAAATAATGAGCAATTTAACTCCCTATGATATGAATTAATAAGCAATTTAGAGGGAGGCAATGTGCTTCTTTTATAACAACACGGGGAGTTATTTTGCTCTTTTTCTTATAACAAGGAGTTAATTTGCCTATTTAGAATAACACAGAGAGATATTTTGCCCTTTTATTTATCATAGGGAGTTAAATTACCTATTTAAAATAACACAGGGAGTTAATTTGCTATTCACTCGTAATTATCATCTCCCCACAGCTTTGACTAAATAATACGAAAATACATTATTGATTGGGAATTAATTATTCAGAGAAATAGTTTAGTAATTTATATATGAAGCAGACAGCTAATGAAAAAATCTTTATGAACAATTAAAATTAACAATCAGTAATAACATTTTCGAAGTGGAAGTTCCACAAGTAGAGGCAGTGCCGGCCCAAGTGTTAGGCAACTTGGCAACTTGGGCCGGGTTCTAGGGCCCTCGGTTCGGAAGGCCCCAAAATAAATATATAGGTCTTAGGAAAATTAAAAAGTTAAATATTTTTAATTTTATTAATTTTATGTACATAAGATGAATTTTCGCTCACTTGGTAAGACTTTCTTATGATGAGTGGGAGTGGGAGGTTTATGGTTCAAATCTCAATATTGAGTTTTTCTTATATTTTGATTGTTTTATGTTATTTACCTTTTTTTTGTAATAATATTCATCTTTTTTATTTCCCATTTGTAGTAATTATTCTTTTAATCCTTTTTCTTATTTAATGATTTCTTGTCAATTTTTCCCTTAATAAGTGCTTTAAAAAAAATTCTTTCTTAATTATTATAAAAAGAATACAATTTTTTCTTTATAATATGATTTTTTTGCTTATTACTTTCTCACTTAGTACATTGTAAAAAAGAATTTCACCCACAATAAAATTGGTCTAGCCCCGTCCATATTTTTATGTGTGTGTATCTTTTTATAAACGATGTATAACTTTTCCTTTAAATGATAATATATAATTAATATAGTTAATAATGTCACGAAATGAATTAAAGTCAAGCAATCAATTATGATGTACATATACTTGCCAAATTTGTTTCGGCTAAAATAATATTTTAATATTAAAAATTATAAAAAAAATCACAGGTGAATCTTTTAAAATTAAAAAACTTATTTAATTATCTATGTACAAATTAATATGTTAGATTTAATTATCTATCTAAAAAATAATATGTTAGAGAATATAATATGTCAATATTTAATTAATATTTTTGCCTTTAAAAAAATAAATTGATTATATTTTTTTTATAACAAAGGGGCCCAAATTTGTAATTCGCCTAGGGCACTCGAATGTCTAGGGCCGGCCCTAAGTAGAGACAATGGCCGTAAATATTATAACACATTAACTCCAAAAATACTCTTACTAAAAATCACATGATTTGTATGTGGTTTTTTGCAGGGTATTTTTGTTGATTTGAGACGGGTGGGTACGCCCATTCGAACTAACCCGATCCGATCTAATTTGAATTTAAAAAGAGGAGGCCAAATGAGGAGTTAACCTCCCACTTAGTGGGAGATTAACTCCCACAATTAAAGGGCAAGTGGGGGAGCATTCGGCTCCCCCCATCTCTGAAAATACAGAAAGGGACTTCTCAATTGAAAAACAACAGAGAAGTGGGGACTTCTCCATCTTGCCGAAAATAGAGAGGTCACCAGACCCCTCTCTCTTTCCTTTTTATTCTTTCTTCTCTCTATATACACACATATATATATAGTTAGTACATTATATACGGGTAAATCATATTAAATATTCCGGGTAATATATATGTACATATCATCAACAATAATTGGGGCATTTGGATTGTGAATTATGGCTCATTTCCGTACGTGATTTGTGTCTTGATCAGTAGCACCAAAACGTGAGAGCATCGGTGATTCAACCACAGTTAGATCGATGGCAAAGAAGGATTCTCTCCGGATCACCCACTTCAAGCAACCGGCGATTATCCGATCTGATTCAAGTAAGTAAGTTTACGGTTGATTCGGATTTAAAACCCATCATTGGTATCAGAGCCATTGTTGGTTGAGTTCCTTTGCTCTATGGTGTTTGAAAGCATGTTTAGTTTTAATAATTTCATGAAATTTGAAACTATGTTCATGCTTGACCTTTAATGGAAGTTTGTGATTCACTCGTTAGAATGGTATGAAATTTTTACTGGAGCATGATTTTAAGTTCTTGAATGCAACTGTATTTTTTCAGTTTTTTTTGTTGAGAAATATGTTCTGAAAAAATTATTGATTGAATTATTTGCTGAAACATTAAATGCGGATTCCCGGTTCAATACTTGGTTTCATGTAATGTGCTATATACCATTCCTCTTGAAATTATCTTTCCAGCCATGTATGGAAATCTGTTTTTGGATTAGAAATGAGAAAGATATGGTCAATTCAAGTTTCTGCCATATATGTCTAAATTGTTTGACATTTTATTTGCGGATTTAAATGTGCTTATTATTTTGGTCCGAAAATTTGTACACAGCATGCTTACATGTTGTTAATCATCTCTGCAAAATTTCATGCTCATTGGAGTAGAAATTGAGATATGATTTTTTGTTTATTATTTGGCCGAAATTTGTTTAATTTTCTGCGGATTATATGTTGCGGCTTATAAGATGATTCATGTACCATTAGAAAGATCTCGTCGAGAGGTTTTCAACCATATATAGTATGCGTAATTCGGACTTATAACGAAGGAGATATTGCCAATCGAAGTCATGTCGGATTTCTTCAAGTCGCTGGAAATTTGAAGAAGATGAACATTTACTTTGTTCATACCCACTCCCGATCACGGCTGTTGGTTGCTCAAACAAGTACTTCCGAAGGTCAAAATGAAAAACGGAGTTCACCATAGGAATCAGAAGGCCCGAAAACGTTGGGGTAGCCGGAAGCGTTTCATAGGAAAACGCTGTTAGGACGACGTGTGTGTCACACGCGCCACACAAGCGCGTGAAGGTGTTGGTTTTGTCAACAGCCCAGTTAGCACACACATGGCAGCCAGCTAGGCGCCACACGTGTGCTCAATATCATGTGGATATCCACGTGGCATGACATGTCAGCTGCCACATCAGCGATTGTACTGCATGGCAGTGTCACGCGAGTGCGGCGTATTCCGGTGTCCGTTTTTGGCCCCAAAAAAAAGTTCTATGTTTTCAAAATTTTTTTTTTGATTGTTTGGTGAATTCAAATTAATTTTTTAGAATGTAAAATATTTTTCTTGATTTTTGATGGTTGAAAAATGTTTTAAAATAGAAATTATTTTTCTTTGAAGGAAAATTTTGAAATTTTTTATGTTGGTCCAGAAAAATATTTCTTAAGGAAATGGCTAGCAAGTGGGAGTGTTTGGAAACACTTTAAGCCAATTTCAATTTTCTAATGCATGGAGAAAATGATTTAAAATCATTTTATATCAAGAAAATTTTTGTTTTTTACTTTTTGAAAAGTCTGAAAATATTTTCAAACGTTTGGCTTCGAATGGAAGTACTTCAACACTTATTTATGACGTTCTAATAATTTTATTTTCTAAATTGGAAAATTTGTTTTTCCATTAATTTTTGTGAAATTATAACTCGGTTTGCTTGTGAGCAATAATAAGTGTAATATATATATATATATATATATAAGCATGAGTTAAGGTATTTTGATTAGCTTATGAGCTTGATCTAATATTTAACTCAATTTAGTTTGAGAACGTGACGTATGCCGGACTTTGTGGGAGAGCGACAATATGAATAAGAATCTGAACCTCTTTTGCAATTTATATATGCTAGTTGCAAAACGTTAGTAATTCTAATGAAAGTTTATGCACACTTTCAAGTTTTATGGTTATGGACTTGAAACGTTAAAGTTGATGCAATAGGGACGCTTCTTTAGTCGAGGGCTATGAGAAGAAAACTGAACGATTGAAATCCATCTTAATGGAATGAATCTGTTGTTTATCTAATTTGTTGAAAACGGCATAATAAATTTTTTTTTGAAATTTAAATTTGGTCTTACTAGCTATTTGAAAGAAAAATATTTTGAATATTTTTTTCTCTCTCCTTAAAGTTTTTGAAAACCTTAAAACTTTTAATGAAAATTTGAGTTTTTCTCTCAATCTTTTTTAAGTAAGACAAGTCTCGTTAGTTTTTTGTCCCCCGAGGCTTTGACATTAGAATCTTCTAAGGTGATTCTTAATTGATCACATGATTTCCTTCATGTGTTATTACTTCGATGCGTGTTTGATATACGCTTATCTCCTTATGTGCACTTTATTGGGTCGTGTTAAGATGTACACATTAAATATTTGTAAGTACTTTGAATTAATACTCGAGTCGGAGTTCCTAGGTTGGAAGAATTTAAGTAATTCTCACCTGGAACTACTAGATTTTATACTAAGGGATTGAATTAGTGATAATGATCATTTGGATATGAGAGATGGTTAGGCCACGTAGTGACCCTTTCGATTTTGTACCTTATGGGATTTAAAACGAGTTCAGTTTGCTATGTATAAAATCACCTATACTTAGATGGGCTAATATGATATCTCTATATTGACAGATCATGGCAATATATTCTAATTAGATGAGTATTTGCAAAAGTACTCATTGACAAAGCTGCAACACTTTGTCGATGTAGATTTAGAATTTGAGTAGGAATATGTGATGTTATAGAAAACATCTATCAAGTCATTAAAGACCTAATGTGGTCTTATTATTTGAGAAAGAGAACATAGACTTTCTTCATGTCTTTTCACATGAATCCGCTCTAGTCTTGAAATTATGGCATCGTAGAACGTTATCCTTAGGGAGCAGTATAGAAATACAACTCTAACAAGGTCGACGTTGGACTTTTAAAGTTTGACCAATTGGACAAATATTTTTGTCTAGTATGTTGGATACTTATGAGAGTAAAGTCAAACTTAATGAATGATTAAAAGTCAAGTCATAATTCTTCTCTTTTGAGTTATTGAATTCAAGTTTTATTCAGTCTCGTTCCATTTTATGGACCATTCAAAGGTCGTGTTGATTTACATATCTGTAAAACGGCTTTCTCAAATGGTAAGTATTTCATTGTACTTCTTAAAAAGTTATTTGGTGTTTCTAGACCAAAACTGAAGTCTTTGTGACAAAATCTATTTTTTAACGGGGCATAGGCTCTAAGAAAAATAAAACTAGATTAATAGAGACAATGAAATAAAGGAGACTGAAGATAATTCTAGTTAACAATCACTGCCGGATTTTGATAATCTAAAACGGCATGGGACTATAAGTGCTTGATTTACCATATTCTTGGTTCTTTCACTCGTCAATGAATGAAGTTGAAAAGGTGGCACTCAATAACACTGTTATAATTAATGTTTTGTCAAAAACATGTTACTAACCTTATCCTATGTGGACTATAGGTTTATGGTAACTAATAATTGAAAAGTGTTTACGTCCTCACTCAAGTTTATTTGTGTACCTTCGGGAAACTAAACTTTACTGTTGAGTTTGTTCTTGGATTAGATTTAGACTTGAATTCATCGTTGACTTGATTAGTATCATTTTGAGTGATACTTAAATGTTCTATACATTTAACGATAGTTTGCAGTGTCATTCTTGACTAAACATTTCAATTGCATAGTTGATTGTTGTTGTACAATCAACACTTGATGCATCACAAAATATGTTGAAGGCATATTTGTTTAGGTCAATTTGGGCTAGTGGAAACACTAAATCAATGAGAAAATTTTCTCAAGTCGTTTCTGAAAATTGGTTTGCCCTTGCACCGTTTATATTGAAACAAGACACCAGAACTATTTCGTTAGGCCGTTGAAGTTAAACTTCCATTTTGATCAATTCTAGTGATTTAATATTAGTGAAGGTTGGATGAATACGTCCTTTCATTACTTTTATAAGGATATTACATGTCTTGATTATTTTTATCTTGATCTAATACTTCAGTGTTTTTGAAATTTTAGAGAATCAAATGTATCGATGAACATAAGGTTCTGATACTAGACCAATGATATATATGAATATCTACACGATCATTTTGTGATCTATGTAATGAAACATCTGAGCATCAGTTATTTATAACACTCTTATTTGTATAATTGTGTTAAGGGAAGTGACTCGATTTATTGGACAAGATGGGATTCAGTGCATCTCAAGTTAACCCCTTGAATTTCCATGTAAATTTTGTCAACATTGAATGCATATTTTGTGAACCTTCAATAATAGTAATTTTTCAACATCTAAAAGCTAGGGTCATATGACGATTTGACCTAAGCTACATTAGACGATGTGATCAAGTAGTTGAGTTTGTCTTAACTTTATTTCCTATGTGTTTAGAAACATGATTACGAAAGAAAATATATCTTTGGAGAATATATAATGTCTAATGGTTTATGTTCTTGAATGAACAATGAGATGGAAGTAAAATTCTTATTAAATTAATAAATACAATCTTTCGAAAGATGTATTTACTAGATAAACTGAACTTTTCGTATTTGAACGTGTTAGTGTAAACCGGTTCAAGGGATAGTTATTCATTTGACTTATCACTTGGAAGTGATTATCCAAAATTGTTTCTTTTGAGTGGGAGCAATTTATGTTCTACTGGATCCATTCAAATGAAGGGACTACAACTGAACCGTAATTTGTTTCAAATACTGAAAGATGTTCTCCTATCTCATGGGTGAGATACGTCAAACGAATGGAATGAAGACTTAGTATCTGCCTATAATTTAAACCAATTTTTTTATTGATTGATTTTTCAAAGAAGCACATGATTTCTTACATGTATCTTACTTTAGTCAAAATTTAGATATGGAAGTATTCCAAATGAATAAAAGACTAATAATCTGAAAAGTTGAGATATCATTGTTCTCAAATTTGAAATCTTTGAGCTTTAAGATTATTTTAGGCAATAAGAGATTGTCTGAACAATCACGTTGGCTTTTATCTTAATGAATGAACAACATTTGTCTTTTGTCTTGAGTTATTATTAGGAATACTGGATTCCATTTCTTAATGTTTGAGTTACTCTATTTGTTGGGATAACTTTGAGTATAAAGGACCGTTTTGAAAATGGTCGTCCTTAATTATTTATGAATGAATTGAGGACTTGTAGGAAGAAAACTTGGTGAAATTCATTGAATTTTATAAGTGGTCAACCGACACTTGAATAATTCTGAATTTAATACCTACTAATACACTCATAGTAAGAGGTAGAATTTTGATTCTTGAAATGTGCACTTTCAGTGAAATGTCTAGATCACTGATTTCGATCTTGATGGAATCATTAATTGGTTTGAAATCAATTACCTACTCTGATTTATGTTGTGCCATAGATCTGGTCAATAATATAAGTCAAATCATTTGTATGATTTTTAGACTTTAGTGTTATCGAGAAACTTTTATTATACTGCAATTGATCTCTTAAGCATAATTAGACATATTTATCTATGTGTACAATTGTTGTAAAATTGATGGCATATATGCAGTATGGATAGTTGTTTGGTCAAGAGGTATTTATTACTTCTTTGGGAAGGTAAAGAGCTACATTCGAGTTATGTTGACATTTATGTTGCGAAACACATTTATAGCTTGCAATATAGATACTATTTTAGTGAGACCAAATACTTACACAAAAATTGAGAAATTTTGTGGAGATATCTTAACAAAGTTAATAGAGAACTTTGTAGTTAGCATATACGTACAATAGATGATCGAGTTTCTTGTACTAAGACGATAACTGGAGATTCTTAAGTGGGTTGCCTAGCAATCTCTAGACTTGCGTAGATTTTGATATAATTGAACTTGTAAGTTCATAAGATCAAGCTCATAAGTTATGTGACATTTGAATGCTTGTATACATGATTCAGAAATCATACATTCAATGTCCTAAGATATGTCGGACAAGTAGAGATTGGCTCTCTCACATGAGCCATCGCATTTGACGTTGAGAACTTGCAGAGATGAGATTGTTTTATCCTTGTAAAGAGCGCAAGATAAAATCATGATTGCCTTAATAATAATCTATTTAAGATTACTGTTTTGATTAAAGTAATCACAGTCTTGCATGAGTGCAAGATCAGAAAGGTATCGATTGCTTAATTAAGATGAGATTACTTTTGTATATACAAGTAATCGAAGAAAAATGGATACCCACCATCCATTAAACTTGTCGAATGGCCAGCTGTGAATTTTCTCAAGTTAATTCTTTATCGAGGATAAGGAGAAAATTCAGGTAAAGTTTAGATGTACACTTGTACTAAAATATGTACTATGTTGTTTAAATGACATACACTTCCAGAAATGAAGTTACCTACAGTAGCACGTGTTTCATACCACGTGTGCCTTAGTGACCATTGGGAAATGAGTGAAAGATCCCTGCTCACTCATTGTGTGAGGCCCAGAGGTTTATTGCATCCTCAATAGGTACCTTTATGACTTTCAACCGTTTCTCGAGATCTTACCAAGGTGTTTCTACTTTAGCACGTCACTAATAGCTATGAATCATACGGCGATGCGGTCCGTGTCTAGGAAAGCTGCCGAAGTAAGATCGAAAGATTCAGGTAGGAAAGTTATGAAGCTAACACACACTGCTTGAATTCAAAGCTGGCCAGCCAATATGTCGAACTTGAGAGTTTGAGACATGATTGTGAATACAAGTGAGTGGTGGAGTGAAGTACGCTCTTTTGTTGATTTGAGGGATCAGAGATACTTCGGTTAGTGAAATGGAGTTTGGGGTATAGCGAGTCCTGATGTCCTCGTGTTTTGTGAATAAGAGTTGTTATATACCCTAACAGGTGTATGACACTTAATGCTCTTGCGCTCGCCGGTCACACGATGCTCTTGTCTGTATGAAGTTGATGAGTATGTTGTTGAAGTCACTGTAGACTCGGTTTAGCCCTCATGTGCGAGTGGGAGATGTTGATTTGAGACGGGTGGGTACGCCCATTCGAGCTAACCCGACCCGATCTAATTTGAATTTAAAAAGAGGAGGGAACTACTCCCAAATGAGGAGTTAACCTCCCACTTAGTGGGAGATTAACTCCCACAATTAAAGGGCAAGTGGGGGAGCATTCGACTCCCCCCATCTCTGAAAATACAGAGAAGTCCCTTGGGACTTCTCAATTGAAGAACAACAGAGAAAGTCCCATGGGACTTCTCCATCTTGCCGAAAATAGAGAGGTCACCGGACCCCTCTCTCTTTCCTCTTTATTCTTTCTTCTCTCTATATACACATATATATATATATATATATATATATATATATATATATATATATATATATATATATATATATATATATATATATATATATATATATATATATAGTTAGCACATTATATACGGGTAAATCATATTAAATATTTCGGGTGATATATATGTACGTATCATCAACAATAATTAGGGCATTTGGATTGTGAATTATGGCTCATTTTCGTACGTGATTTGTGTCTTGATCGGGAGCACCAAAACGTGAGAGCATCGGTGATTCAACCACGATTAGATCGATGACAAAGAAGGATTCTCTCCGGATCACCCACTTCAAGCAACCGGCGATTATCCGATCCGATTCAAGTAAGTAAGTTTACGGTTGATTCGGATTTAAAACCCAACAATTTTTGGGTTTGATGTGTTATAATATGTTGATTTAATCAAGATAACACATTTTATTGGTGTAATATTGGGAAAATGCATATTGATGTAACATATTTTATATGAAAGACTTAGGTGTTATACGTTTCATATAAGAGGGACTTATGTGTAATACCTTGGCAAGAAGTGTAAAATAATTTATACTTGAGGGACCATATATATAATTTAGGCGAAAGAGTTTATGGAAGAAATGGTTGAGAATGAAGAAGGGGGATCGTGTTATAAACTTATAAGGAAGAGTTTGGAGGAAATTATATAATTATTTTCTCTCCGATTTTAGGTGATGTGACATTTGATGTGGAAATGTGTGTAGGAATTATTGCCTTGTACGATGTTACATAGGAGCACGCTTATGTAATTATGTGAGACGCACTTGTCTTAATTCATAGAGTTATATCAAAATCAAGGGTAAATATCATGAATCTATGGTTAGAGAAAATATAAAGAATTATTTTTGCATATCGGAGAAAAAAAGTGTCCCAAAACGTAGGTAAATATCCTAAATTTGCAGTCTGAGAAAACATGAAAGGCTAACTTTACATGTCGAAAAAAAATGTCCAAATATCGCTACTTGACAAAACATAAAGAAATAAAATGCATTTTTTCCTAGGTAACCATAATTTACCCATATTTTTATTGGCCATATTCTTATAATTCTAATTAGGGGTGTTCATTAACCCGTCCCATCCGCCCAACCCGCTCGACCCGCTTCAACCTGTCAGCAACCCGTCGGTTTTATTTTTAAAATAATCAAGTACGGGTTGGTAATTTGTAAACCTGCACGTTATGGGTTGGGTGACGGGTTTGATGGTTAAAAAATCGACCCACCCGCAACCCGCACTTAATCATTCTTGATGTACTTTTTATTTATTGTTTAATAAAATTGTGAAATAAATTACATTTATTAACAAATGAATAAGAACAAATAAACAAACTTTCTTCAAGTTTTTTGTTTATATTAATGTTAATGGTATGTATATGTTAGTACATTTTTTCATAAAGAGTTTGTTGTTGGAAAAATCGAGAAGAAACATCACTAATTTGTTATTGTTTGTAATGTGTGAGTGATGATTTTTAATGAATTCTTTTGTGGGGACTTGTAATATTATTTTTTGTGGAGACTGTTGATTTAATTAGTAAGAAATCGCTGTCTATATTCTTGTTTTGTATTTTTTGTTTCTTAAATTTAATTTCAAATGTAGGTGAACATATTTGATACATCTTATTTGTTGTTTGAAGAACTTAAAATTATATGCTTAATTATTTATATTTAGATGTCAATATTTTATGACATTATTTTCGTTCAACCCGCCAACCCGACCGCCACCCACCCACACCCATTCCACCCCAACCGAGCGATTTTGAAAAATAACAACGCGAGTGCAGTTTAAAAAATTTGCAACCCGCACGTATTGGGTCGGATTAATTTTTTTATATAAACCCGCCCAAACCCGACCGTATTCACCCCTAATTCTAATAACATCTTCATATGGTATTAGTTATTTTAAGTACTACATTTTCTGGGACCAACTATTTTAGGGAGTGAAGGAGTTCCAGCTTTCTTTGTTTTCATTAAAGAGACGTTTCCATTTATAAAAAAAAAAAAAAAAAAAAAAAAATTGGCCTACTTCATATATCGTGATGAATTGAAATGTCTTCGTCATAAAAACTAATTGAAGTATTTTTTAGTAATGTTTTGAGATATTCTAATATAATATTTCAGAATTAAATCAGGAAATCAGGTATTGGGTTGGGACATTTTATGGTATGTCTGTTTCGTGTTTAGGGGAGTAGTGAAGGTTTGTGAAATAATATTGGACTTTTGGCAGCTTGCACCCTCAAAAATGGGCCTTTTGGCAGATTGCACCCTCGAATTTAAATTTTGGCAGATTGTACCCTCGAAATACATAAGCTTTGGCAGATTGCACCCTCTAAATTTTTTCGGCCTAATAATTCGCCGGAAAATCAAAATTCTGATGTTGGAAAGGGTATAATTGTCTTTTTAATTCAATTCCCTCCAAAAAAAATTATTACCCGCCAAAAAATGAAGCCAACTAAATTAAATTTGTAGTTTAGGGGTTAATTTGTCCATTTACACATTAATTTAATCTAAATTCCTAAAATAAAAATATAAAAACCCTGCTCCAGCAACACCGATTAGGGCTTTATCACATTCTCACTTCAATTTTGCCCTATTTTTGCATCATACTATAAAATCGAATTTATATGTAATATTAGGTATCATACACCGTGTATTGATCAATGGGGTTGAGATTGCAAGTAGAAGAAGATGAAAATTATGAGTTCCTCATTCCCTTGGGTTGTCAAGCTCCACATTATGGTAAGAAAATCAATTATTAGTTTTTTTTGTTATTCACACATATTTTCGGGCACTGTTCCTTTCATAGTACTATATTTATGTATTATGGTAAGAAAATCGATTATTAGATTAATATGAATACTGTTGCTATTTCTTATTTATGGGTTGATAAGTTCATTGTGTTTACACGTGTTTATTATGTCTTGGCAATCATTTTATGTTAAATGCATTAATATTAATTTTTGAGCTGATGAAGAACTATGTAAAAATGGTTGAAAGATTTAAATGTGTTGTAAGAAAAATGAAAATTTAGGCACAAAATTTGAATTTTTGGAGGGAATTGAATTAAAAAGACAATTATACCCTTGCAAACATTAGAATTTTGATTTTCCGGCGAATTATTTGGCCGGAAAATTTTAGAGGGTGCAACCCTGCAAAGCTTATGTATTTCGAGGGTGCAATCTGCCAAAATCTAAATTTGAGGGTGCAATCTGCCAAAAGGCTCATTTTCGAGGGTGCAAGCTGCCAAAAGTCCAATAATATTGATTTGTATTATATTGTTTGTTTGTGTTTTAAGAGAGTTTTTTGAGAAATAAATTAGGTATAATTTTTTTATTTTTTGAAAGAGTTATATTTTAGGTGTAACACGTGTAAAATTTTATGTCAAAACATGTTTGTTATATGAGATAAGTTGTTTAAGAGATTAATTGTTTTATGTTAAATCAATGTAGACTTGTCTTTGTTTTATTTTGAAATAAAAAAATTATTATTTGTTTGATTTTTATAAAATAATTTTAAAAAAACGAAAATAATAAGTTTATTTTAGAAAGTATAAAATATGTTTATTTTCCTTTTCTCAAACACAAAATAATGTTGAGGAAAGCTTAAACAAACAAGTCATTTTAGATTCAACAAACCTACATTTCTCAATCGACCCAACCCAATAACTGATGTGAAATAATGGGTTGGATCATAGGGGGCCCGGACGGTTCGTGTGCCTCCCATTGGGTCCAAGAGCAATTTGCCAGCCCTAGCAAGATTCAAGATGTTCGTGGGCCAAATCAAATCCACCCAAATTTTCTTAGCAAAAGGACAAAGGATAATCGTGTAACACATCGTAGAAGTCTCCAATCACGTTTAAAACAAGATTCATTAATTTTGGTGGAGATTTATGAAAAGAAAGGATGGAGAAGGAGTTATAGTCTTTATCATGAAAATTCAGAGATATTGTTTCCTTTCTTTTTTCTATTTTGGTCTTTTTTTTTTTTTTCCAGAGAATTGTACTTGTGGTACCAAACTATATACTGATTTTTACTACCATAAAAATCGAGGCCGACACATTTGGTACCACAATTTAAGAAATCAATCACTTTTGGTACCACTGTTAAAAATAGACGTTAATTGATGATGTGGCAGTTAAGTTTTATTGCAAATTAATATCATTTCTTATGTTGACTGATAATTATACCCTTAATATTTCAGGTTGTCAAAATAACCATACATCTTTAAATTTACTAACAATCTTAATTTACGTTGTTACCCAATTTCAAAATTGGCTCGAATAAGACAAATACGGATTAATTTAAAGATTTTACTTATTATATTCACAACCTAATTAACTTTTAAGAGTAAAACACATGTGAATCATATATTGGAGTGACATTGAGATGTGAATGATAAGAAATCCACTCGGTGTAATACTGAAGGATTTGATTAAATGGAGAAGAATATTCCACACACGTAATCATATTCATATACCGAGTACTCGTGAACAATTAATAATACTACTATAAATAGTACCCGCATAGCATATCGATTCTACCAAACATATAATTATATCAATCTTCAAATCAAAGAAGTTAGTTTATTTGGAGGAAATAAATCAAGATTAGAATGGCCACTGATCATCTTGCGGCATTAGATGGTTCTCTAATTTCCAACAAGAATGCAAATGATCATTTAGTGATCATCAATGCAGCCCGTCGTTCAGTCACATACCATGCCAGCGTTTGGGGAGACTATTTCCTTGCATATACTTCAGATATCACCGTATGTCACTAATCTTTATGCATGATTAATTAATTAAGTATTGATTACAATTAAATAAACTGAATTAATTAATTTCAACAGGATATATCCGAGGATGAAGAAGAAGAACTTGAAAAATTGAAACAGGAGGTGATTAAGAAGGTGTTTGTGGCGACCGCGGATGATGCACTTCATAAGCTTGACCTCGTTGATGCAATTCAACGTCTTGGAGTCGCTTACCATTTCGGAAAAGAAATTGATGACTACTTAAAATATATTTATAATAATAATAATAATAATGATGATGATGATGATCTGCGTATTGTTGCTCTTCGATTTCGGTTACTCAGGCAACAAGGGTACAATGTCCCTGCCAGTAAGTTGTTAATTACTACTGTTATATTTAATAGTAAGTAATATTGGAAATTAATGTTAATAATTTTCATTTTTTGGTATGATCAGATGTGTTGAGTAAATTCATGGACGATGGAGCAAAATTCAAGGAATCATTGGTAAGCAATGCAGAAGAAATGTTAAGCTTGTACGAAGCAGCAAATATGGCAGTACATGGTGAACAAATTCTAGATGAAGCATTCAAATTTTCTGTCAACCGCCTTCAATCCATTATCCTGCAGCTTAATAATAATAATAATAATAATAATAATAATAATAAATTAGTTCGTATTATTAAGGAGGCGTTAGTTAACCCAATCCGCAAGAGTGTAACGAGGCTATCAGCGAGGAAATTCATTTCGATGTACGAAGAAGAAGCTTCACATGATGAATTACTATTGAATTTCGCAAAACTGGACTTCAACTTATTGCAAAGGAAACATCAGAAAGAGCTATGTGATATTACAAGGTGGTGGAAGGCTTTAGATTTTGAAAACAAATTGCCGTTTGCAAGAAATAAATTGGTGGAATGCTACTTTTGGATTATGGCAGTCTACTTTGAGCCACAATACGACGTCGCAAGGAGATTTCTAACTAAACTCATTCAATTGCTTTCAGTTACTGATGACATTTATGATGTCGAGGGAACTTTAAATGATCTTCAACTTTATACAGACGCAATTCAGAGGTATATACGTTCCATTAATTTCTTTCTCTCTTCCCCTGGTACAGCTGACCAGTCAACCTGAGTAAATTTATAAAAATTGTAATAAATAATTAATTAATTTATTTCACTAATAAGTTGATGATATCATGATAAGTCATTTAAAAGATTGAGAAGTTTCACTAAGTTTGACTGAGTACTGTAGGTAATGAGGTAAAAATAATGAGAAGAAAGTACATATTTTTGGACGTGTATATATATATATATATATATGGAGTATTAAATATTACGACGCATGTATAAAATTAATCAAGTACATATTTTTGGACCTGCAGAATGGATGTCGGTGGGTTGGAACAATTGCCACCCTATATGAGAGTAAGCTATGAAGCTATGTTAGACGTTTATGCAGAAATGGAAGAAGAAATGCGGAAAGTGGACAGGTTGTATGGTGTTCACTACGCAAAAGAAGAGGTACGTATATAATTAATTTGTTTATATATATCATCATGAACATTAATTATGAATTACCAATTTACCATGCATGCATGCAACAAATAATCATTAATTTAATAACTTGCAGATGAAAAAAATGGTGAAAGGGTATTTTGAAGAGGCAAAATGGTTGTTTAATAACTATATCCCGACAGTGGAAGAGTATATGAAAGTCGCACGTATAACAAGTGGTTATCCGACATTATCCACAGCATCCTTGCTTGGCATGGTTGGCGATGTGGTGAAAAAGGAATATTTTGAATGGATCATAAATGAACCACCAATATTACATGCGGCATCGACAATTTGTAGACTAATGGATGACATGGCAGGATATGGGGTAAGTAATTTACATATATACATACATACATACATAAATTCTTATTTTTTAATTAATAAAAATGAACTATATATATAGTTAATTAATTGTTAAGATTTTTATAAATAAATTTGCAGTTTGAAGTTAAAGTTTGTGCAGTGAGATGTTACATGAATGAACATGGTAGTAGTGCAACAAAAGAGGAGGCATTTGCTGAATTTGAAAAACAGGTTTCAAAAGCATGGCATGATATAAATCAAGAATGCCTTCATCCAACGCCAGTACCAATGCCAATCCTTATGCCGGTGCTCAATCTCACGCGTGTCATCCACCTTCTTTACAAGGATGGTTACGGTTATACCAATTCCAACACTAAGCTCAAAGATTACATTAGATACTTATTCATTGAACCCGCCATGTCACACACTACTTAATTTAATTAAGATCTCGTCTCTCTCTCTCTCTATATATATATATATATATACACACACTAGGGCGCGCGGATACATTGCTCAGTGTGCGGTGTTTATGCCCAGTATATGTGCTCCTATTGTTGTTGTAACCCTTGTTCGTATATGTAAGTAGATAAGTAAATGCATTCTTAGTACAAGAGAATGTTTTATTTGCTTGTCAAATAGGTAAATGAATTTATAATACAAGAAAAAGTTTGTTTTCTTCATGAGCTGATAAGAAATGTGTTTATAATCGAGAGAATTTTATTTTTGATACCACAAATATATCTATTTTAGGGATTTGATACCACAATTATTTATGTCGATACATTTGATACCATAACTCAAATCAACTTTTCACATTTAAAACTTCCGTCAAATTAATGACGGAATTGTCGACGTGGCCGTTAAATCTGAATTTGGGGGGAGACTCAATCCAGGTGACATCGTTTTTGGAGGAGAAAATTGCAATTTTGGTACAGAGGTTTATGTGTCCAACACATATGGTACAAAGCTTTAACAAATTGTGACACATTTGGTACAACCGTTAAAAATTGCCGTTGCAGTTAAGTCTAATTGAAAGTTGATGACATTACTTATGTTGACTGATAATTTTATCCCATAACATTTCAGGTTACCAAAAAAATCTCGCATCTCCAAATTTAGTGACAATTTTAGTCCACATTGTTGCCAAATTTCCAAATTGACTCGAATAAGACCACGTGCTGACCAATTTAGAAAATTTTACTTATATAACTAATTTAATTTATAAACAATATTAATAAATTAAATAATACATTAACGTAAATATCACCAAAATTAAGAAAACATAGTCTTTTTAAATATAAATTTTATATAATAGAATTAATCTATTTAATATTTATTAAAATAATAAATTATATAATTAAAAACTATTTAATTTTTATTAAAATATTAAATAATAAATCATTATAATTTAAAAAAAAAATCCCCACCCCACCCACCCAACCCAACCCAACCCAACCCAACCTCCCCAAAATTGCAATTTTCTCCTTCAAAAATGATGCCACCTGGATTGAGTCTCCCCCAAAATTCAGATTTAACGGCCACGTCGACAATTCCGTCATTAATTTGACGGAAGTATTAAATGTGAAAAGTTGATTTGAGTTATGGTATCAAATGTGTCGACATAAATAGTTGTAGTATCAAAACCCTAAAGTAGGTATAATTGTGGTATCAAAAGTGAAATTCTCTCGTTTATAATCCAAATGATATATAATCCAAATGATATAATTTATCTCTTGTTTGATTTCGTCTAGAACTCATTTTGTCACCCTGGTTTGTGACCTTGCTTGTTTTGTCTACTTTTAGACCTTTAGTAAATACTCCTGCAGCCCCACCTCGAACTAAAATTGAACCCATTAATTTATAAGTTGCGGGAAGTTACATTAATATCCTCCCAATAATGTAAGTCCGTACGACCTCTGTTGAACCCTCGAGGGCGCCACCATGGGACTCCGACACCTTTCCCCACCATATGAATGTCCAATTTTAATTTGGATTTCCCAACAGAGATGTAACTTAACATGATTGAGTGTGTGTGATTTGGGTGACCAAATTCGTCTTTCAAAATAAAATACACATAAAAAAAATTATGGGAATATGCATTGGCGGCCCGCCCGCATTGCTAATTGATTCAGCCCAATTGTATAAGCCTTTAAAACCAAATCAAGGAACATTAATGTTACCTGAATTAATTTCAAACATAAACATAAACAGAAGAATGTATTGAATTCATTAATCCGTAATGTTGTGATTTCTGTATAATCATGTAAGAAAATGGAATTTCATTTTCACATTCTCCTTTCTCTGCTTTTTGGATACCCTTTTCCTTCCCTATACAATTTCATACGATTAGTACATATATATATCCATCGAGGAAAATTCTAGGGTGCCGCTACGTTATGTGCCACTAATACCACATTAGGTGGTATTATCACACAATGTGTATCACATTGTATGGTATGATCTCCATATGTGATAGTACATGATCACATTACATAGTATTAACCCCATATGTTTAATATGACCCCCACATCATGTAGTATTTATTCCAAATTAGGTGGTATTACCACGCAATGTGTATCACATTCTATGGTACTTATACCACCTAATGTGACACACATTGTGTGGTAATACCACATAATGTGGTATTAGCGGCACATAACGTAGCGACGAAAGAAAGTGGGTGTAAATTAAAGCAAATATATTAATTACTTTATTGCTGATTTCTTTTTGTACTCGGGAGATTCATCTCTTCTATAATGCTGGTATAGTTAATTCTTTACCTAATTGGTAAGGGAGGAAAATGAGATAAAAGATAAAATCATCTCCTATGCTTAATCTAACTCCAAAAAAAATTCTGTGTTATTTTAACTTCAAAAACCCTTATTTGATATCAAGTAAGTGCCAAATACACCCCAGAAAAGAGAGTGTGTTTCAAACGCCAACTTGTATGTTCACATTTTACTTTTGATATGACAATTTCATCATTGACATCGAAAGACAAAAATATCCCTTGTTTGCATAAATCTCAAAAAGCCCCTCATGTGTCATTTTAAATCCTCAAAACACCCTCTGTGTTTGATTTTAAATATCATACTCGACCCAAATAGTATATACTTAATTTGTCAAAAAGAAAAAATAAATTTATGAAAAACAAACACATATGGGTGATCTTGTTATTCCACCAAAAGTCAAAAATCAAAAATATAATTATATTTAAGATTAAATATAATATTTAAAATCAAACACAAGCGGAATTAAAATAATAGAAATTTTTTGAGAATTACACAAGGCAAAGGGGATTCTTTTGTCTTATGCTCGGAGGAAAATATAATTGGTCAGAAGAAAATGCCATACACCGAAAATTGCAGGTAAATTAAATAAGTGGACCCCCACGGGGGAATGGACAGTTGGGCACGGTCAATATTGGCCAAAAAATAAATGAGAAAAAGTTACGGTGCATTTTGCTCGAGAATTACTTACACGGCATCGTTTCGGTGTTAAATGGCAATAAGAAAAAAGAAAACAAAATAAAGGCTTCTGTTCTGGAAATTTGGGTAAATGCCCGCCCCAAAAATGTTAATTAGAAATATGCCCCTCCCCTCCTTAATTTATTTTACCTAGTATATGTCCCGTTCTATACATGATATTATATTTTACTATTTTATATAATACTTAATTCATATTATAGTTAGTAATAAAAACATCTCAATTTGTTATTTTAATAACCATTAAACATCATAAGCAAGTATGAAAAGATAAATTTTAAAATTATCATAAAACTTGCACAATGATTTTTTTTTTAACTAAAAACCTATTCAAATATCAAATTCTCTCAAATTCAAACACTCCACTCAACTCCAATTCAATCCAAATCAAACTCTCTTTCAAATTCGAGATGTCACACAACTTCAACCTTGTAATTGCAAATAATTCGAAAATGATAGACGAAGAAGATCAAGAAAATGTCGATCCATATCCCGTAATTTTTTTTGTTAACCTCTAAATTTAATATTCTTGCTTGGGCGAAATGGGTTCTTGGCAACCCAGTCGCCCAAGAACTGGGACCAAATAGAAAGGCGTTTGGGCTCTTGACTTGCACCCAAATCCATAAACAAATATTTTGTTTAAAAATGGGTGGGCATTTTTCAAATTAACTGTTTTTTAAGGCATTTTTCTAATTCCAACCTTTAATAAGGACAATTTTAAAATTCACTATGTTCCCACTATAAGGTAATATATATAGCTACTACCTAGATATGTTATCAATTAAAAATAAATAATAATATTTTGGGGGCAAGAAAAAGAGGTTTTGCCGCTGCAGAACTAGAGCTTTCAGTTAATAATTCTAAGTCAAAGATGTGTATAAGAGCGAATTTTGTTCAATCGTAAGATGAATGGAGATCATCGCTTAATTATTAACTCGACAATTCCGTATCAAATAACTTCTCACGCAGACTAATACATGTCATGTTGAGAAATTGACAAGAAAGATATCATTGAAATATCAATTCCATAAAAATCTATTCTATCATTTTGTTCAATCCCATATTATAATACATTAAAAAAATATAGTCTGTTGCGATATCTTTTTGCCATTTCTTTTAAATATTATTTTCATAGATTTTATGAAAAAATTGCAATTTTTTTTCTTCGTGCAAAATAATCTTTTGCAGAAACGTTAGGAGTTTAGAACATAATTTTGATTCAAGCAATTATTTATAAATAAATAATTACTAAAATGTGGAATATATGTTCAAGAAATCATAGGAAATATAAGGAATTACTATATAATTGGAAAAATATTTTGAAATGTGGGAAGTTGGAGTAATTTTTCGTTTTTATAGAAAAAAAAATTTGTACTAGAAAATACTCTGGAAGGAGGAAAATAATGCAAGGGAACATAGAAAACAACTGGCATAAAAAATTATTGTTTCTTTATTTTGCCCAATTGACTATCTTGCACGAATAAAAAAAGTCAACAAATTTAGTAAAATATGTTCAATTTGAGAAAATAAGAAAAGAGAAATTGCAATAAACTATATTTCTTTCGAGAAATTCTTACCCATACCGGGTTTGGCCGAGCCCAAAGTAACTACAAGGCAAGTGCAATACACTTGCTTTGGGATTGGATGTAACTCCCAGGAGAGTGACCAATCATAAAGCAAGTGCAATACACTTTCTTTGTGGTTGGATGGGTTTGGCCAAGCCAAGTTTGGACAATAATTTTCCATTTCTTTATGTGTTAAAGTATGGGATGAAAATTAAAGAAATTGATCTTGTGGGATCTGATATAGGATGTAGATTTAGGTCCCACCAACCTCTTTTTGACCCAGCTGGTTTCAAAAGAGAAGGAAGCCTCTGAGAAACGCCGCCAACTAAATGAGAAGAGGATACATGCTTAATCCAATTAACTAGTTAGGCCCCAGAGAGGGAGCCAAGCTCACATAACGACTCTATGACCATGCAACCGCAAAGCTAAGCGAGCCAGATCACCATCCGCGAGTCCCAACTAATGAAAGTATCCCAGTGATTAGAGAAATTATTTAGTACAACCGCTGCACCACGTCATCAAGTACACGTGGTGCAGCCCACCAATACATTTGGGACATGTGGATTGATAATCCACATCACTCCATATTCTAGCCATGTTCCAAAAAAATAGGAATTCAAATAATTATGTTCACATTGCCAGAACATGGGTGTTGTGGATTATTAATCCTCCACATGTACCAAGTGTACTGATGGCTGCACCACGTGTACTTGATGACATGGTGCAGCGGTTGTACTAAATAATTTCTTCAGTGATTCACATTTTCCTTTTTCAGTAAATGAAGGCAAATATTTAGGATATTTAGGAAAACTCATGCATACACACAATAAGGGGGCCGGGGCCAAGCTCACATAACGTCATCAAATGACCATGTGCTCGCAAAGCTAAGCGAGCCAAGATCACCATCCACGAGTCCCAACTAATGAAAGAATCCCAGTGATTCGCAATTCCCCGTTCTCGGTAAAAAAGGGCAAATACTTAGGGAAACTCATGCATGTACACCATAATCCCTCTAATACACAATTACGTACACAACATTACTAAAAATAGAAGAAAAAAAATAAAGATTATTTATAACAAGTTTAAAAACAACACTATTCACAATGGCTGCTTCTAAATTGCTACTACTTGATTTCTTCAGTACAAATATTCCCATCAAACAACACAATCTGGGAAACTAGTTCTCGAACTTCTCTTCGATCATCGCATTAATATTTTATATTTCAAAATTTACCTCTTTTTTTTTTGGTTACAAACCTCTTTTACTATAAACATAAGATTTCGCGAAGTAAACATATATAGCCATAGATACAGCATTAATCCCAGCCAACAACCAATAGAAGTAATCAAGATGTGCTCGATTCAAGTTGTTTGAAAACCAGCTATCCCGACCATGGGCACTTGTGGCCTTCTCAATGATAGAAATGAGAAAACCACTTAAGAAGCTCCCTATACCGAATATACTTAGATATAAAGCAAGTCCAATACTTTTTAGATCTTTCGGAACCTGGTCGTAAAAAAACTCTTGAAGACCAACCATAGTGAATACATCAGCAATTCCAAATAACAGATACTGAGGCGCCAGCCACCACCCACTCATTGGCACCGTAGCCTTGGGCAAGTCCACTAGCCCGTATTCTAGAGCAGTTTTGAGACGTTTCTCCTCTACTAAAGCTGCAATTAACATGGAAACAAAAGATAAAACTATGCCAGTACCAATTCGTTGAAGCATTGATATGCCTGCAGGTTTCTTGGTTATAGACCTGGCAAATGGTACCAAAATACGGTCATAGATAGGAATAGAGACAATGATGGATACGTTTATTAAACATTGAAGTGAAGCAGCTGGTATTTGAATGCTGGAACTTATGTATCGGTCTAATGTAACTCCTTGCTTCGTGAATAAAGTCGACGCCTGTGAAAATACAATGGCATAACCCAAACATGCAAACCATATTGGAACAAGTCTAAGAATTGCCTTGGCATCCTCAACATCACCAGTGCTACAAATATTTTCTTCTCTTGAGCCATCCGGTGTGATTAATGCTTTCTCGAGAAACCTACCCCAGAATTAAAGTTGAAAGTATTACAAGAAAAAATCTTTGAATAATCTCGGAACATATTTTTCCATTTTGAAGGGATAACTAAATGACTTACTTGAATTTGGCATCTTCATGAGGCAATATGTTTTGAGCTTCCTCTTCGATATATATTTCTATTGGGGTAACCTGACAGTTTGCAGCTGCTTTCACAAAAACTCGACCGATTCTCAAAAATGGATTTCTTTTATCACTATTTATACGAAATCGGTAAGTCATAGAACCAAGCAAGAAAACAATTAGTGCAAAGCACATGACGACACACGGGATTCCAAAGCCAAGTTCCCAGCTCAAGTTTTCTTGTATGTAGTTCAAAACCAAGAGAGCTACCAAAATGCCTCCATTCATTGAAAAGTACCACCAATTGAAGAACGAACTTTTTGCTTTACACTCTATTGGATCTTCTTCATCAAATTGGTCAGCTCCAAAAGCTTGGACACAAGGCTTATGCCCTCCTTGAGCAAATGCCACTAGATATAAAGAGAAGAAGAAGAGTATGATGATTTCAAGCTGAGGAGGAGAACAGGCCGTGTCATTTGAATTAGTTTTGCAGTCAGCAGAATAGGATGATTGAAGTGCAGCTGATAGAGACAAGAAGCCAAGTCCCTGTGATTGATTACAATGCACAATTGAAAGTGATTAGCAGCGCCTCCGAGATTATTTAATTAATTAGGAAATCCGAAATCTCAATTTGTTTAAGCTTTTTTTTTTATTATTATCTCAACTTGTTACATAATCTTTTGTTACATCACTTACATTTATGGTTACTAAAACTGCAGAATTTCAAGCATAAAGTTACTTTTATTCTCACAACACACACATATACACATGTATATATCCAACCAAAGGCAATTTTTTTATATCGAATTTTTCATTCTAAGATTTTGATTGACCAAACTGCGTCCAAGCTAAAAGATTAATATCTTTAAGACAAATACATGGACATAACCAAAACCAAAACCATAACCATAACCATGTAACTAGCGATATACACTTGCCATGTTATTGGATTACAGTCCAATGCAAGTATGTATAATAACACGTGCTATGTGATTGATTGGGGCTATCCACATACAACTAGAACTCAAATTTTCCTTTGTTTTTACAAGTAATGGAATTACCAATTAAATCAAGGTGATAAATAATATGGCAAATTTACACTTTTAGTCCATAAATTATTATTTATCATCCAAACATAAACATTTGGTCATGATTTTGAAAATTTTAATCCTTCACCTTTTGAGCTCAATACATTTGATTTTTTTTAATTTTTTTTTTCTCCTTTTAAATAGATTATCACTTTTCCCTCTATCCTACGGCTCATTAGAAAATTACTTTTATACAAGATTTTATAATATTACTAGCATAAAAAGTATTTTTAACCTAGAAAATCACCTAATTTGACTTATTCATTCAGTATGTTAATATCTGAAGTAAATTAAATCAGTTTAATCCAGAAGATAGATAACTAAAAGCCTCGATTGGATTACTAAATGTGCATTTAACAAAGATAAAATATCAAAAGTGTTGAGTCTGAAAGATAAAAAGCATTAAATCTAAGTAAGGTTGGATTAAATGCAGTGGCGGAGATAGAAGGTTATTGTAGGGGGACGAAGAATTTTTTTGATAGCAAAATCTAGAGTTTCGATAAAGATACAAAAACTAACTTTTGTTATTGAGAAATAATATCAGACTGCATAAATAATTGAGAAAGAAAAATAAATAAACTAAATACTTTTGTTATTGAGAAAGAATATCAGACTGCAAAAATAATGGAGAAATAACACAAAAACAAAGTTCCATGGGGGTTTCGAACCGACGACTTCCAGAATGAACTGGAGAATCACACCAGTGGGCATTGACTTTAAATGCGCAATGTATCAATACGATTAAATATAGTTGTACCCAGAAGAAAAAGAGCCTAAACATTAAAAAACTAAATTTGTTGAGACTTGAACGAAAAATGCGATTTTGTCAAAAAATAAAAATAAAAAAAGAAATTACTACATGAAGAAAAATTAGTAAAGGTTTTTTTTTATACTAACCAAAATGTAGAGCAGAGAAGCAATAGTAATCATACGGTACCGCCCCAAATATGAATCGGCTAAGAAAGCTCCGAGCAACGGCAAAAGCATCGCCGCTCCATTCCAGGCATTCACGTTCTCCGCCGCCGTGGCGGTGGATTGACCCAACGGCCCGGTCAAATAACTTATTAAATTTGAACTTATTCCATAATATGCAAATCTCTCCACCACTTCCACGCCTAATTAAAGTTAAAATAATTTCGTAACTAAGAGAAAAACAATTCGAGTAGTACTAATTTGTGACGAATGACTTTTACCTATTATGAAAGAAGCGGATTTCCAGCAACCAGTTTTGGATCGGTTCGGGGCTCCGCCTTTGAAATCAACGCAGCTTCCTACGATGTCGTTTAACAATGGAGATTCTGCTTCAGATGTTTCATTTCCGGTTACTATAATGACGGCCATTGGCTGATTTCCCGATTGCTTCTTTCTCTCTGTTTTTTTTTTTAATCAAAACTTTCTCTCTGGTTTCAACTCCTCCTAACGATTTTTCAAAAGGTATATTATTATCATTATCTCCCCTTAGCTTTGACTAAATAATACGAAAAAACATTATTGATGGGGAAAATTATTATTACCCCTGATGATTATGATTGTTTTACAATTATACCATTTTTTCATTTCAAGAATTATTTTCCTTTTAAATTTAAATTTTGACCCTTAACCCACGAGTGATAATTTGTTGTATTCGTTGCACATATGACGTGGTGCATTAAATGAATGATGTTTATTTAATTACGTTTTACATATCAATACACGGAGAAAATATGATCATGGATTCAACTTTTTCTTTGATTTTTGGAGTGATTATAATTCAGACTTTTCAATTATATGCTACATCACGTCACACGTGGCAAGTCATGTGATTTTTAGTAAGGGTATGTTCGGAGTTAATGTGTTATAATATTTTAATTTGATCGAAATAACATATTTTATTGTTGTAATATCGAAAAAATACATATCGATGTAACATATTTTATATTAGAGCGTATTTTATATTAGATAAACTTAACTGTAACACATTTCATATAAAAGGACCTTAAATGTAACTTTTTTGATAGAAAGTATAAATTATTTTATACTCGAAGGACCATAAATATAATTTAGGCGAAAGTGTTTGCGGAAGAAATGGTAGATAAGATTGAAGGAAGAAGGGGGTTCGGGGAAGAGTTTGGAGGAAAATATCTAATTATTTTCTCTCCGATTTTAGGTGAAGTGACATTTGATGTGGAGGAAAATGTGTGCAGAAATTTGTGCCTTGTAGTCTTGGAGGATGTTACGTAAGTAGTAGCCCACTTATGTAATTATTTGAGACGCACTTGTCTTAAACTCTTAATCCGTTAAGTTTTTTTTTTTTTTTTTTTTAATTATATGAAAATCGAGGGTAAATATCATGAATTTATGGTTAGAGAACACATTAAGAACTATTTTTCCATATTGGAGAAAAAAGTGTCCCAAATTCGTGGGTAGATATTCTATATTTGCCGTCTGAAAAATTATAAAGGGCTAACTTTACATGTTGAAGAAAAAAGTGTCGAAATATTGCTACTTGGCAAAACATAAAAAACTTAAAATGCATTTTTTCCTAGGTAGCCCATAATTTACCCATCTTTTTATTGGCGATATTCTTTTAATTCTAATAACGTCTTCATATGGTATTAGTTATTTTAAATACTACATTTTATGGGACCAAGTATTTTAGGGAGTGAAGGAGTTCCAGCTTTCTTTGTTTTCATTAAAGAGACGTTTCCATTTATAAAAAAAAAAATTAGGCCTACTTCATATATCGTGCTGAATTGAAATGTCTTAGTCATAAAAACTAATTGGAGTATTTATTAGTATTGTTTTGAAATATTCTAATATAGTATTTCAGAATCAAATCAGGAAATCAGGTGATCGGAGGAGATTTTTCTGATTGGGGTATTTTATTTGAGATGTGAATTGCGATTCAATTTAAGTGGAGTGCACGCATTTTGTTGACTCTTATTTGCCAATCAACAAAATGGCCAACTGAATAAGATTATTAAATTGGAGTATATAATTTGACATGTGAGTTGCGATAGTTTTCAATTAAGCTAAATTCAAAAAAACTTTGTGCTTTGTATGACTAATAAAAATCTCTCTGTGCTATTTAACTGACAAAAATCCTCTTGTGTTTTTTTTATTGATAAAAAAATAAACATTTAAAATTCTTTCATAAATTATATGGAAATTTTTGTTAGTTGTTTACATGAATAAGGGGATTATTGCCAATTTTCAAGGTTACTAGGGGGTTACTGATATTTTTTAGGTTAAAAGGGGTATTTTGTAATTTGTATCTTTTGATGGGGTATACTTTTTATTTTAGATTGGGAGGATTTTTTTTGGTAATTAAAAAAAAATAAGGGTTTTTTTGTTAGTTAAAATAACACAGTGAGATTTTTGTTAGTTATATGAATTTTTTTGTTAGTTAGACAAATCACAAGAGGTATTTTTGCATTTCATTATTTTCAATTTGTTTTAATGAATTGAAAACCGTGTTGAATGGTTGAATCAATGACATCACTGTTAAGAATCAAAATAATGGTTTAAATATTTAAAAGCAAAAATTAAATGTCAAAAGTCATCAAATTATGATATGAGATGTGTTATTTCAGAAGATTTGATATCAAATTTGTCTAATGTGATGTATAAAGTTTCTCTCGTACCAAATGACTTCAATTGTTATTATGAAGAGACGTTTGTTTCTCGTGATAAACAAAATGACAATTTATATACCTCTTTGTAAAAAGATCTCGGTGACTGACTGCCTTCATTTTATTTTTACATCTTCAGAAAAATGAATCACCCCAACATATATAGTGTCCATCTACTTATAAATATATTTAGATCAGTCTACTAACTGCTGCATAAATATTTTGACCAAATTCTATTTTTATAGAATTTTGAATTATTTTTAATTACAAATGTATTACTCTTGGTAACTGTAAATTAGTAACTAACGCCACCAAATCCTTCTGATAACCCACTTCAACTTCAACTCCACATTCCTCTCAAAACGGTTTTATCTCTTCAAAAGTTGAAAAAACCGATCGGAATCGTATGTAGTTCTTCAATTTTCGTCAGTTTCAAACGATTTTGCTGCAGATTTCGATTTCCTCCAAAGAATAGCAGTGGGAAATTAAGTAAATTGGGGATTTCTCAGCCAACATTGCTAGGAATTTGATAGGATTTTCGGAAAATTTCACAAAATGGATAGGAGAAAGTAATGATGTCCCACAAAATGGATAGGAATTTGTTTCTCCATTATAAATTGGGGATTTCTCAGCCAACATTGCTAGGAATTTGATGGGATTTTCGGAAAATTTCACAAAACGGATAGGAGAAAGTAATGATGTCCAACAAAATGGATAGGAATTTGTTTCTCCATTACAGGTATATTTTTATTCGTTCTTTTATTTTTCAGATTATATGAGAGATTGAATTTCTTTGTTGATTCTTTAAATGAATTGGGATTTCATAAGTTTAAAAAATTACTGCTATTCTAGGCTTTGGTGACCTTCGGATGGTATGAATCAAAAACGGCGGAAGAGAATAAGGAATATGGTTGCAAGGTGAATGAATTTATGTTCTTTAATCTAGACTTGGTTTACATCAATTCTGATTCAATGAACATTTTTTGAATATGCAGAAGCTATGACCAATTCTTAATTTGATGAATGCCAAAGTACTGCTACATGTTAATTCGAACATTTAAACTGTAAAGTAATTGTATATTGTCTAGGGTTACTTTATAATCACAGAGCAATATTATGCTCTCTCTAAATATTAGCATTTAAGAATACTTTATACTTGAAGGTTAGACTTAGACAAGATCTAAGATTTTGTACTACATTTTACAAAACTTTTAATGTTTTATGTTATAGGAATTAAAATATTAATTACATTAAACTGATATCTGTTTTATATGATAAAAAGTACAAATTTTTTCTCTACCTTCGTATTACCATCCACCAATGTCTTTTGATTAATTAGACCATACAGAACTTTAAGGGTTAATATTTGCCAACTGTTTAACATTGGTTTGATTTATCCAATGGTTCTCATGCTGTCCTTATTACTTGGTCATGAATTAATCTCCCCTTATATTTTCTCCCTATTCTATGTTATCATGGATAATGTATCCTCTCATAAACTGCTGCAATTGAAGCATTATTTTGGAAGTGTACAGGTTTCTGTATCCGCCTCAAGAATATGACCAATACCTTAAAATCACGAACCCTGCCCCAGCCACAATACCAAATACAAGTACTCGGAACAACTCCCTATTAACCATACAAGTCTTCGTCGAAGATTTTAGAAAATAGAATAAAGGAAAAGAAAAATTGAAGTAGATGTTGGTCAGGTGAAATTTATCATTTTGTCAAGAGATTTTTATTAATATCAATTTATACATCAAGTTCAGTTATATGGAATTAAATCTTATTCTTCTGGAACTGATTGGTGCCCGTTTCTTGTGCAGCCCGCTTGAAGCCGTGTGCACAAGCACCAGTGTTAGACATAAGCATAAAAGAATATTACATGAATGAATGAATCGATGGTGATGCTTTATACAGAGAGGGCGAACTCCTGATTGGTAAAAAAATATTTGAGTTCTGTTTCTATGACCTATAATTGTTGAACTTCTTCTCTGTTTTCTTTGAATGCTAAAGTTGAAATTATTTCTTCATTCTTAATGTATTACTTTGATTTTTTTGGTTTTGTCTGTCCATAATGAGATATTTCTTTTAGTTGGTCTTAGAGTTTATCTTATGTTATTCTATGAGCTCAGGGAACCTTGATAATACCAAATATAACAAATATTTTGACGGAGGAAATGGTTTTCAGGTCAAAATAAGTTTCATTCATTTGTTGTTTAGATTGGTTATTTGGAGGCTTTCTTGAAATGAACGGTGTGAATTCCAAGATGATTAATATTTTTGGCTTCTTTGATATTGTATTGCTAAAATGAATCTTAACTGAGACTGTTTTCGATGAATAAAAATCAAAATAAAAACTTTAGGATTTAATTGAAAAATACTTTTTCAAAATGCATATATTCAAAGATTATCATGTTTCCGATGAACGAGTTTTTGTCGTTTAAGGGATCAATTTTAGGTCCCACTTTTTGATGAGTTTTCTTTAGCAACGGAAGCATGGAATATATTTATGTAATTTATTGTCATAGGTGATACTGTCGGAGTTAACTTTGTTCTTAGTAAAAATGAGAAGGTCGAGAAGTAGTGTGAATCATAAAAAGAACATGTTTTTAACAAACCGAGCTAAAGAAAGGGGAGATAACGAATCACATAAATAATGTACTTCTTATGTCATCTTTTTTACAATTGACAATATCCAGTAGTAGTTTTTGAAAAAATAATTCTTCTATTTTATCTTGAAGGACCTTAAAATTTATATTAGCATATTTTCGTGAATCACACATTTTATTTGGATATTTTTGTGAATTTTTGCTATATGTGTCCTTGGATTGGTTGAGGATGATGAAGCTCATCTATGCGGTTTTATAAAGTTTGTTGAGTGATTTATAACATGATGTGGAAACTGTAAGATGTTTGAACTGTAATTTGCAGGTAAAATCTGTAGATATACAAAGTGAAAAGAGCAAGATATGCATTGAAAGCAAAAATAATTAGCAAGTAAATATACAACGGCGTGAACATTATTGGTACTCGGCATTATAAACACCCTTGCAAGTTAGAAAGGAACAATCATCATTGGTTTTGTTTGTTGTTTATGTGTAGCAGATGGAGACCTGAAAAAGAAACAACTTCCATAGGGTAAATATATGGTCAAGACAACAACATGATTTATAAGAACCAGAGCAAAATATTGTATTTGATGAATGAATGAAACATGTAATTGTTGTATAAATCACATGAGAACATAAATAGAAAGAAATATAATTACTTTACCTGTTCAACTTTTCTACTTGAGTTTGATTTCTAGATACACTATTTTTGTCTTCACTGTCTATAAGCTGTAATATATGCCATATTTTTCAAGTTGTGTAAAGTTCAAAGTTTAACTATAGGCTATATTTTTCAAGTTGTGTACAACTCAAAGTTTAACTAGATTACCAAATTAATGTATACTAAATTAAATATCAACATGAACTTTTTCATAAATATTAATTCAACAAATATCTTGTGGCTATATATACATTATGTATTTGTAAATTGAAGACAAGTTTAAATTTTCTCTTTACATTATTGATTCATTTCAATAATGTTAAAGACACTCTCTGTTTTTAGCACTAATAAATCATATACATTAATATTCTTAGAAAAAATTATATACAATAATATTTCACTTAATTTATGTGACACCGTGCATAGCACGGAGCGTATACTAGTTAGGAATATAATAGAAGTCAAGTGAACATTATTTTGAGGGTAAATTGAAGGAAGTATGTTAGAAAAACTGATTAAATGGATTATTTGTTCATCAAAACTATGTATAAGTCGTAATTCTTAGCGCATGTGCAACACTAAATAGTCATTTTTCAGGAAATAATTTACAAAACAAAAAATAAAACTCTTTTACTTGCAGTACTATAGCTTTAATTCCGATAATGTGTTGTCAATAGATGGAATACTTACCATGCTCGAGGTGCATTTTCTAAATGACGTGTTAGTTTTTTTTTGTACAAGAAGGCAACACTACTATAATAAGATGAAATTTCAATGAATTATTTTTCGATTTAAATCAGTTGAAATTGAGTATGAAAAAATTCTGCTAAAAAATCCATGGAAATTTCGACGGAAGGTAAATCCGTCGAAATTTTTAACTTTTTCGACAGATCGAAAATTCAAAAAAAAAAAATAGACAGATTTTGCTTTCGAAATTTTCAACGGAAAATATCTGTTGAAATTCAACTAATAAGTATACACACTTTCCTTTCTTTCTTCCACTACCCAATACCCTTCAAATCTTTCTCTCTCTCCGCCGCGCCTCTCTCTCTCCGATGCCGTCATTTCCAGCTCAACCTCCGTCCTAGCTCGTCTCCGGCTCCAGATCTTCACGGCTCCGACGTCAGCTATGCTGCTTCAGATCTCCAGATCCAGATCTATTATCCCGCCTCCGCCTACAACGCCGCATTTTCGTGCCTTGGAGGTATGAATTATGACTAATTTCAGTTATATTAAAGCACATTTTTCTTTCTGTATAGTGTAGATATTTCCTAGAAAATGTTAGCTACCGCCTACCTAAAGTTTACTAAGAGATAATTATGTTAGGGAAAATCGCACTTCACCCTCCAACCTTTTTAAGTTTTTGCATTCTCCCCCTAACCTTTGACTAAAGCCACGTCAAACAAATGGAATATTCAGCCAGATTACATTGCCTTGCTCAATGAGTGATTGCATGAGCCTTTTTTAAATAGGTCAATTTCCCGCTCAATGATAATGCTATTAGTTTATGTGTGATGTAAAACACTCCCCAATTTCAGATTTTTCACCTCCAAAATTTACAATTACAGAGTTCCTCCAAGTGAAATTCACTTCAAAAATTTCCAATGTTTCACCTCAACTGAAGAACACATTTTGAAATCAAAACCCAAATAATGGGCTGGAAATTACGAACATCAAATGAAGATGTACCGTTTGGAAGAGTTACTCCAGATTATGGTTAGTATGCAAGTAAACCTTTTTTTTTTTTTTTTTTTGGATTTTGAGATGTCTGCAATATAGCACTTTTGATTTCTTTATTAAAAAAATGTTAATGTAGTCATTGATTTGTGGCCCTCGGTGCATATTAGTTAACGTTCTCTACTCACTACAATGTGATTTTTTTCACATATTTGTGTCTTTCTTCCATTACTTTAATAGTTAGATTGTCATAAAGGGGCTGCTGTATTGTGTGTTTGTTCAGAATGTAGTGTATTTTGTGGAATAAATTACTTAGTTTTTTTAGTGGGTGTATGGTATTTTCTGAAATAAACTATTTTGTGTGGGGTTATTCTATGAAATATAATATAATATATGTGATTTCTTTGTGTTGCCTACTTTGTTTTTTTATAACATTGTTGTTTACTTTAATATTCGGCAAATTATGGTTTGTGTGTATAAATTTTTTTAATGCAAAAAAATTAAATGTTTGCAGGGTCAAACAATGAATATTTCACTATCCGTATGCATCATTCAGGGAAGTTTGTTAATTTGAGTAGAAGGTGTTACATAGAAGGAGATATAAGTCATATTGATTATTGTACAAAGGATGAGATTTCAAAACTTGAATTGGGTTCCATGATTGCAGAGATAGGATTAAGTGGTCATGCTTCGTTTTACTACAGCATTGGTACTAGAGATGATTGATTGACTTTAGTGTTTGTAGAAGGTGATATCGATGCTATGCAATTAGCAAACAATGTTGATCAGGATAGGATTGTTGGGGTTTTCATTGATCACCAAAATTTGGATAGTCAAACTTCAGATGAAATCACCGAGCCCTTAGAATTTGTGGTTGATAGTGAAGGGCAATCAAATGATGAGGTACACGATAACCCATGTAGGCTTGGGGATGATAATCATCCTAGCGTGAATGGTGGTTCTAGTCATGATGGGCACATGAATGACAATGATATGCCAAATTTGAATTTCAATATCATTGATGATAATGAGAGTGGTGAAAGTGATGGAGAAGTATCTGTAGGTAATGATTCCGAGTATTCAGACTATCTTGTTGATAGTGAATGTGAATTATCAGATGACAATGATATGTTTGATGATAATATAGATGAAGAGGTGGAATGGGTTGGGTTAAGTAACATGAAAAATAACAAGACATGTAGTATCCCACCTCTTGAGGATCTAAATTGTCCTCAAACAAGCAAGAAATCCCCATTCCTACATAAGGGATTCACAGTTTTCAATCCTAAGGTAGATATGGATAACATTTGTTTCAAAATAGGGCTATGTTTTGTTTATACAAATGTATTCTGGAAAGCAGTGAAAAATCATGCAATTGATAGTAACAGAGCTATCAAATTCACTAAGAATGACAAAGACAAAGTACAGGCAAAATGCAAACAAAACCATTGTCCATGGCTTATTTATGCATCTAAAATACCGTGTGAGGACACTGTGCAAATAAAAACTTTGCATAACAGTCACGAGTGCTCTAGGCAAGAGAGGGTGATACAAGCAAATTATAGGTTTTTGGCTGAGAAATACTCCGACAAAATTAGAAGTGATCCCAACTGGCCTATTGAATCTATGCGGACTATAATGCAAAAAGATTGTAAATTAGCGTTCAGTAAGCACCAGATGTATAGAGTTAAACAAAAGGTTTTTGCGATGGGTCATGGGGATGATGCAGAACAATATGCTTTACTTTGGAGGTATAGTGAAGAAATTATGTCAACCAACCCTAACTCTACTATCAAAATAAAATGCAAGTTACTTGCTAACGAGGCAAAGTTTAAAAGGTTTTATATCTGTTGGGGAGCATTAAAACAGGGATTTATTGAAGGGTGTAGACCCATAATCTGCCTGGATGAGACTCACTTGAAAACCACATGTGGAGGAGTTCTTCTGACTGCTGTGGGAATTGATGCAAACAACTGCATTTATCCTTTGGCTTATGCGGTTGTTGAAAAGGAGAAGAGAAAATCATGGCTTTGGTTTATAGATTTGCTCATCCAAGATTTGAATATTAGAAAAAGCTATGCTTGGACAATCATGTCTGATAAGCAGAAGGGGTTGATAGATGCTGTAGAAGAGTTATTGCCAAATTGTGAACATAGATTTTGTGTGATGCATCTCTATAACAATTTCAAAAAGGACCACAAAGGACTTGCATTGAAAAATATGTTGTGGAGAGCTGCAAGAGATAGGGTGATGGAGGAACTCAAAGGTAGAGATTTGGCTGCCTTTGACTAGTTAGTGAAAAGGCCACCAGCAAAGTGGTCTAGGTCTCATTTCAGCACTCACTGTAAGAGTGATATTTTGTTGAACAACTTTTTTGAGAGTTTCAATGCACTGATTGTACGAGCGAGGTGCTTGCCCATAATTGAAATGTTAGAGAATATTAGGATTATGATGATGAAGAGGATAGGGGTGAAAAGAGAACAAATGAGAAAGTACAATGGATCGATATGCCCTAAAATTCAGAAATTGTTAGAGGAACAGAAAAAGAAGGCTATGGATTTTATTCCTATCTATAATGGACATGAAGAATTTGAGATAGATGGGTGTTATGGAGACAAGTTCAAAGTTCACATTGGAAAAAGAACTTGTAGTTGCAGAAGATGGGAGTTGAATGGAATACCATGTGCTCATGCCATTGCTGGCATGTACTTTATGGGATACAAACCAGAAAACTACGTTCATGATTGCTATTCCAAGGACACATATATGAATATATACAGCCATTACATGTCCCCCATGCAAGGCAAAGAATCATGGCCAAACCAATGCATTGAAAGGGCCAAATTGGTGCCTCCTGTCATGTAATACATGCCGGGGAGGCCTAAAAAACAGAAGAGAAAGTTACAGCCTGGTGAACTTGAAGAAAAGAAAGCAGCAACAACAAAAAAGATTGACAAAAATAGTGGAAAACTAGGAAAGAAAGGTATAATCATGACTTGCAGGAATTGTGGTGGACAAGGGCATAACATAAGGAGATGTCCATTAAAGAAAATGAACCCACTAGCTGCATCGGGGTTGGATATACCAGCATCATGTAATCAAGAAGCAAACAAAGCAAAAGTAAGTCTTATATTTAAGGTTTTAGCTTTTCAGCTTATAAGTTCAATTGTATGCTAAAAATACTAACTAATTGACGATATGTGTAATAGATAGAGTCAAAATGTAACCCCGCCAGTTGATCAAACAAGAGGAACTTCAGTGGATGTGTCTCTAGGTTCTACAATTGCCACTAAAGTTGTACCAAGAAAAAAGAAATTGCAGGTGAGTCATGAGTGTTTATTGTTACATGTATTATCAGTTTTCCAATTTTTAATGAAAGTCAGTTTTTTCCTATCTAGTTCATATGTATTCTCCATTTGTGACAGGTGAAAGGAAAAGGTCAAGCAACATCTTCTACTTGTCCTCCTAGTGCAAGGTCTGCACAGAAGAATACCAAGAACACTACTCAACAAAAGAAAAGAAAGGTTGAAGGAGAAAAAGGCCAAGTGAAGTCAAAGGTTGTTGAAGAAAAAGTATCCAATTGAAGACACCATTAGATGCTTATTATTACAACTGGTTGTTTTGTTCTCACTCTGACATTTGGTTGTTTTGTTTACATTGTGGATGCAAAATGTTTTTCTGCAAGGCAATATCTTAAAGACTATTTTGCTTTGCTATTTTGTGTGGTCCTTTGGTGACCTTAAAACTGGGTAGCCTTAATTTTGTGGTTAGTTTGTTTGTTTTATTGATGAAACCAACAATGTATCTTTGACTTCTAATGAAACTGACATGTTAGAACTATTTTGGTGTTTTGTATGAACACAGGTATAGTTTTAGTAATGGCTCATTTGAATATTTGAGAATTTTATTCATTAAACTATTTCTGATACGATCTCATATATTTTGGAGCATTTGTGATTCAGATTTATTCATTAAACTATTTTTAATACGGCATCATATATTTTTCCGCAAAATACAATATTTTAAAAAATATATTTCATACCAAAATAATCGGTAAGATTTTCATACATGAGCACTCCTAAAAATCTGGAATCTTGACAAAAAAAAATCTCAACTTCGGTACAATTTTATATAGTACGGTATGTTGCGGTAAGACCTTGGATCAAAATTTCAATCGTTTCCGTTAAAAATATCAAAACTTTCCTTTTTAAAATCAACGGAATTGAAAATAAGGTGTAATTCTAAAATTATTTGTTTGCCTTGGATTCTTCATTTAGTAAGTTATTTCACAATTTTTCTTAATATTTCTGAAGAATTTCTTCAAAAAATTTCAATATTTTATTGACCGAAACATATATACTCGAAACAAAATTTTGATCTAGAAATTATAAATAGGGAAAATCGCACTTTACCCCCCAACCTTTTCAAGTTTTCGCAGTCTCCCCCCTAACATTTACAGTTTCGCACTTTTTGTGCCTTAAAGGACTATTCTACCCTTAACTAAAGCCACGTCACTTCAAGCAAACGGAATATTCCGCCAGATTCCATTGCCTTGCTCAACGAGGTGGTTGCCTGAGACTTTTTTAAATAGGTGAGGTGGGAAAGTGCGAAACTTTAAAGGTTGAGGGAGACTGCAAAAACTTAAAAAGGTTGGGGGGTGAAGTGCGATTTTCCCATTATGTTATATTACCATGATCTTAATTTTACTATCGTTAGGAGATGAGATTTTAGTATATGTATTATGACTCAAATTGTACATGATATTTTGTATTTATTTTTTCATTATAATTACTTGATTTTTTTTATATTACGGAATGATGTGAGATGAAGAAAATTGTGCATATAGACGATGATTGTTGGTTACTAAAGTTGAATAATGACCAGCCGTTTTTGAAAAAAAATACGTATGACCGACTTTGATTTAGATGTTTTTAATGAATAATGACCAGCCGTTTTTAAATTGCATTAGTCTTCTTAATGAAGTCTTGAGATTTGATTACTTTTTGCCTAAGAAATACATATTATATGTATAAATGTAAGACCATAGAATGTGACACATTGCGTGGTAATACCACCTAATTTAGAATAAATACTACATGATGTGGGGGTCATACTAAACATATGGGGTTAATACTATGTAATGTGATCATGTACCATACAATGTGATACACATTGTGTGGTAATACCACCTAATGTGGTATTAGCGGCACCTAACGTAGCGGCACCCTAGAATTTTCCATAAATGTATATGTATGTGTGTTTCTGTACGTGTGAGTGTAAATTTAATATGCAAGGTGTTAGTTTTATTAATTACCATCTACTGAGGGGATTTTTGAAGAATAAAGCAAAAGCGAAAGACAAAAATATCCTCTATAATTTGTCCAATTTTTAAAAAATCATCTGTTTTATTTTAACTTTCAAAAATTCCATTGTGATCTCAAGTGTCAAATACACCCCCTATAAAAGAGAGTATGTTTCAAACCTCAAAATTGCAAGTATTTGTTCACATTTTGCTTTTGATATGATAAGTTTATCCCGAAATATAAAAACACCCCATATGTTTTTACCACTCCCAAAAAAATCCCCATGTTTCATTTTAAATCCTTTAAATCCCTCTATGTTTGGTTTTAAATACCACACTCGACTCAATTAGTGTATTCTTAATTTTTCAAAAAAAAAAAAAAAAAAAGACAAACACATAGGGGTAATCTTGTCATTTCACCAAAAGTCAACAGTAAGATTGTACTTGGATTGAGTGTGGTATTTAAAACCAAACACAAAGAGATTTTAGGGAGTTAAAATAATACGGTGAATTTTTTGGGAGTTAGACAAATTATATGGGGTGATTTTGTCTATTTATAAAACAACTACGACGATACATCATTTGGAGAATGCTCGTGTTTCACGGCTTACCTATAGCGTCTAAATCTTCCATTTCTATTTTTATGAGAAGTTCCAGCTTTCTTGTCAAACCCCATTTTCTTTCCTTTTAGTATCAAGTATTAGAAAATACATTTTTCATTCAAACCTAATGCAGCTATCGTGAAAAATTGAAGGGAAAATGAGGTTTGATATAATTACACGGACCACTCTCTCTGATTGGAAAATTACTTAAACTATTAAATTCAATACAATCATTCGCTTACGACATTAATTTCATAAAAAATAAGCTTTAATTCAAAAAATACCTCTAGATACTATTTAAAAGATCACAAACATCAAAGACGACAAACCGATTTCACCCATATTTTAAATGATTTAATTCATTTTTCACCGATTTAATCCAACTTGCATGTTTTTCACGGCTAACACTTACCTCACTCAATTATTGCTACCAAACACGTTTTATGTAATAATTTAAAAACATATAAGTTGTATGGGGCAAATCATCCCGGTTGACTTTTAATAAACCTTGAAATTTGTGATGCCCAACTACGGGTTATCATTAAATAGGTGTAGATCATCTGTACCATTTTTGGTGTACCATTTAAGTGTATCACCATTAATTAATTGACACTTGCACATATAATAATTATAATAATTATCACATATGCATGTGTCAATCACTTAGTGGTGGTACACCTAAGTGGTACAGAGGATCTTGAGCCTATTTATAGTAGTATTATGGTACACGAGTACTCGGTATATGTGTTTGCATAAAATTTGACACCGACTATAACTTGACATCGGGCGTGCCAAAATATTGTTTGTTATAATTTGGCATCAATTGCCTCGATGTGAAAATGGCTCGATATGATGTGTAATGAGTGCGGGCGTGCCAATGTTTGTGCGTGCAATCATAACGATTTAAAATTGGACATGTTGATATCAGTGTAATAATATAATTTAAATTTCCTGATAAAGACATATCGATATCGACTTAAAATGTCCTGATAGGCTAACTTCTAATCAATCGATTGTGGCAGAGTACGCAAACATGTATACATGTTTGTGCTCCAATAAACATGTATAACCTTAAGCCCTATTGGTTATGTTTAGAGTTTCAATTTTAGTAAGTAAATTGACAAGAAGATGATTCTTTTCTAAATATTGAGAAAGCAAAAATGAACTAATTAAATGTATTAATAATTTCATAATTATACAATCCCAAAATAAATAAAAACTTATAATAGTCATAAATATTATTTCTAATAATAATAAATATTTAAGGAATATTGAATTGAAATATAAATATACAATCCCAAAAATAATGAAAAGTTATAATATTGATTTTTTATTACATTAATGAAACATATATTTTCCTTGGTAAATTTAATTAAAAATATAAAATATAAAATGTTAGGGGCTAAATTGAAACAAATCAGAAAATTAAGTTCAATTGTTTATTCCAATAGTCCAATCATACTCAATATATTTAACATTGAAATTTGAGGGTAAAAGTTGTAATATTGTAAAATTTCAAAACAACCCCCGAGGCCCAACCATTCAAGCCCAAACCACCCAAACCCTAATTTCATCTTCTTCCTCAACAAAACCTAGCCGCCGCCACCGCCGCATCACTAAACTCTAAAACACACCCCTCCCCCAAGCCCCCATCCGACAACAAAACCTAAGGTCGCGACGAGAATGGGTGATGCGTGGCCGGTTCGCCAGATCATGAAGTCCAGTTCCAGCAACCGCGGTGGCGTGGCCGGAGTTTGTCACAAAAGTTATATTTCGGAAGGAGGTGGCGGAGGGCCTTTATTGATAGGATTTTGAAGGAGGAGGAAGATGGAAGATAGAGAAAAAGAAATGAGAGATTTTTTTTCATTTTGAAAGTCTTTGTTAAACATATTTATAAAGGGGTATAAAAGTAAATTCGAATTTTCAGATATATATGTCCAACAAAAAAAACATCCAATTGATTATTTTTGTCTTGGACAAAATCATGTGGCTTAGATTTAATTTTGAAAAATTTTAATGGTCTAGATCACGGCTCAAGATCCTCTGTACCACTTAAGTATACCACCACTAAGTGATTGACACATGCATATGTTAGAATTATTATAATTGTCAAATGTGCATGTGTCAATCACTTAGTGGTGGTACACTTAAGTGGTACACCAAAAGTGGTACAGAGGATCTACACCCCTATAAATAGTACCCGTATCGCATTTCGATTCTACCAAACATATAATTATATACAACTTAATCTAATTCTCCCTCTACATGAGGCTCTTTCTCTCTCTAAATGAGATTTTTTCCCTCTCTTGTTGAGAGTTTGGTCTGGTATTTTAATTAGGTTTTCTCAGTTTGGTTTTCTCCGCTGTTTCGGACTTCGGTTTTATGGAGGAATTATTAAAGGGTTTGGGATCTCAGTTAATTTTAACGGAGGAAGAACAGGTCGAAAGTCGCATCCCAGAAGAAGCATGGAGTGGATCAAATCTAGATACAGAATTAATTCTGGTGGGACGAGTTTTGGCTAAAAAAGACATAAACGTAGAAGCCCTCGAACGTACTATGTCATTGGTCTGGAGTCCCGTTAAAGGAATCGAAGTAAAGAAAATTGGTGATGGGAGATTTCTTTTTATGTTTCGCCACAAATATGATAGACAAAAAGCCCTTTCAGAGGGACCGTGGTCGTTCGATAAAAATTTGATTGTGCTAAACACTATTGGGGAACTCGATAATCCAAGATCAGTCAACCTGGATTGGAATGAATTTCATGTTCATGTTAGTGGAATTCCCTTCACCAAGATGAACAGACCTATGGCAATTCATATTGGAGATTGTTTGGGGCGGCTGATAGGAAAGGATAAGGGAGTTTGTTTCACATGTCTTGGAGATATCATGCGTATAAGGGTTGCTATAGACGTAATAAAACCAATCCGTCGTCTACTAAAACTCAAGTCAGATCAAGGGGACACGATAGTAGTCACGTTTCAGTATGAGCGGCTATCGAACTTTTGTTATTTTTGCGGAAAGATGGACCATATTTCTGGGGCGTGCGAAAAGCAATATGATTTTCCACCGGAGGAACGGGAAGGGAAACTTCCTTATGGCCCATGGCTCCGGACGCAAAACATTGTAAGACCTGGTGGACAGAACGACTGGGAAGGTGTCCGGCAGCCTACGGAAAGAGACCTGTTCAAAACACATGGAGGGGCGGCGCAATCCGGGTCAGAACATAATTTAGGGTTCCGACGTGACGGTGGTTTGAATATTGGCAGTGGTTATGGAAAGAGTATCTTCTCCCAAAATACTAGGGAACATAGTCCTCATATTACGGGTGATAATAAAGGTAAAAAAGTGAGTAATTTTGTGAATTTAATTAATACAGACGTGGCTTCTAGTGATGACAGGGCAGGTGAGGTGGCATTGATGCAGGGTACGTTTAAAGAGTCTGCTTCGGTTCCTAATTTGGTGTTCGGATCAGAAATTGGTTCAAGTAAGGGTTTTGGACCTGCTAGCTTTATTGGGCTGCCTAGGAAATATTTTGTTTTTGGGGCTTCTCAAATTTCAGGCCTTTTTACATTCACTGGGCCGCAATTCACTACAACCCAAAATGGAGCATTGAACAATATGAATATTGGTCCAATAATATTGGATCAAGACAAACAGGGTAGTGGTCCAATAATGCAGTCCATTATGAATGTTGAATCAGGGGTTCAGGTGAAAAGTAGCCCAACTAAACTTAAATGCTCACGTAAAGGTTTAGGCAGAGGATCTGGGAGCGTGAAAAGATCAAGAAATCAGCATGATGGTCAATCCACACCAAAAGAGAAAATTTTGAAAGAGAAGAGAAAAAGAGTTGAATGTAGCCAGGAGGCCAGGAAATCTGTGGGTCGAGGTAAAAAACAAGATATGGGTATTGAAAAAATGCTTATTTGTGAAGCTGATAGAAACAATCAACAATTGGTGATTCGGGATATGGATACTACATTTTCTGATGCATTAACGGCGGAGGCTGCGGAGCAGCCCCGCCGATCGCAATGAGTTGCTTAGCTTGGAACTGCCGAGGGTTGGGGTCCCCTCGGACAGTACGTACGCTCGGAAATCTTATCCGAGAAAATAGCCCCCAACTTGTCTTTCTTTCAGAAACTAAACTACCTGCTAGAAAGATCGAGTTGATTAGGAAACGTTTTGAGTTACATGGTGTGGCAGTTGATTCAAGAGGTGCATCCGGGGGTTTAGCTTTACTCTGGCCAAAGGAGATGAATGTTGTTTTACAAAGTTATTCAAAAAACCATAATGACGTCCATGTGTATGATGATGATAGTAATTCTTCGTGGCGTTTTACGGGTTTCTATGGTGAACCGAAAGATACAGATAGACATAAGTCTTGGCAACTTTTGAGGCGACTAGCATCCCTATCTAATAAACCATGGCTGTGCGCAGGTGATTTTAATGCGATGTTGTCTACTTCGGAAAAAAGTGGGGGGCAGATTGCTTCGTTTAGAAATATCACAGATTTTGCTGATTGTTTAAGAGATTCGGATCTGCATGATTTGGGCTACTATGGGTATCCATTTACATGGACTAATAACTGGCCTCACCCGTTCACAATTAGAGAACGAATTGATCGCGCATGTGCTACGTATTCTTGGATGGGTATATTTCCGAATTACAGGGTCGTTCATTTGGAAGCGCTGAATTCTGACCATATTCCAATACTGATCGAACTTAAGAAGAAAAGCGTCATAGGGGGCAGCCAGAGGAATAGGGGTTTTAAATTTGAGGCTATGTGGATGAAGTCCGAAGAATGTGTTAAAATTATCGAACAACATTGGCTGCCTGATTTGCTTAGAGAAGATGATTTAATGGGTACTTTGGAGTCTTGCAAAGTGGGTCTTATGACTTGGAATAAACAGTCTTTTGGAGGTGTCACAAAACTTGTTAAAAAGCTTAAAGATGAGGTTTTGATTTGAAGAAGGGGACTCTAACGGAAGACGCAAAACTACTAATAAAGCAAAAGACAAATGAACTTGAGGGCTTATTGGATTCGGAAGAGTTGATGTGGAGACAGAGAGCCAAAGCACATTGGATGAGAGAAGGCGATAAAAACACAAAGTTTTTCCACGCCAAAGCTTCTAGCCGGAGAAAAGCAAACACCATTTCGGGTTTAAGGAACAATGAAGGGGTCTGGTGTGAAGAGGAAAATGAATTGGAAGGAATTGTGGCTGATTACTTCCGGGATATCTTCACATCAAAAAATCCTACAGAGGATGATTTGGGGGCTGCATTAGAAGTTGTTCAGCAGAGAATTTCACCAGAAATGAATGCGGATTTTCTTAAAGAATTCACAGCAGAGGATATAAAGAATGCATTGGACTCTATGCACCCTCTTAAGTCACCGGGTCCTGACGGTTTTCCAGTGATTTTTTATCAGCGCTTCTGGCATATAGTGAAAAATGATGTTACTAGATGGGTCCTTCAATTATTGAACCATAAAGTGCTTCCGGCTTCATGTAATTTTACATATATTGTTCTAATTCCCAAATGTCCAAATCCGCAATCTATGGCCCAATTTAGGCCAATTAGTCTTAGTAACGTTGTTTATAAAATCGCTTCCAAGTCAATTGTTAATCGTTTGAAGCCTTTCATGAATGATATTATTTCTGAATCTCAGTCTGCTTTTGTGCCTTCTAGACTTATTTCTGATAATATTCTAATAGCTTATGAAATTGCACATTATATGAAGCGTAGCTCTGCGGAGCACATGGCTGTTAAATTAGATATGAGCAAGGCGTATGACAGAATCGAATGGGTTTTTGTTCGAAAAGTAATGCTTCGGCTTGGTATGGATTCACGCTTTGTCGATTTGATCATGTTATGCGTTACTACAGTCACTTATTCGTTTGTTTTAAATGGGGGGTCATTCGGATTTTTGACTCTGGAACGTGGTATTCGACAAGGGGATCCTATGTCCCCCTATTTATTCCTTTTTTGTGCGGAGGTTTTGAGTGGGCTGTTTCGAAACGAGGAGAAAAAGGGTAATATTGCAGGGCTTTCAGTTTGTACAGGGGCTCCATCTATATCTCATTTGTTATTTGCGGATGACACCATGATTTTTTGTAATGCTAACGCTATCTCAGCCGAGACAATCCGAAATGTACTTAAAACTTATGAGAATGCTTCTGGGCAACAAGTTAATTTCCAGAAATCTAGTATTGTTTTTAGCAAAACGACTAGTGATGCTAATATCGAGATAGTTAGATCTTTTTTACCGATGGAGGTAGTTGATAAGTATGATAAATATTTGGGGCTACCTTCGGTTATTGGAAGATCAAAAAGAGAAGCTTTTGCCCACATTCGGGATAAAGTGTGTCACAGACTTAAAGGATGGAAAGAAAAATGGTTGTCGAAGGGAGGTAAGGAAATCTTGATTAAATCAGTTATTCAAGCCATTCCTTCTTACGCTATGAGTTGCTTCAAATTGCCCAGCTACTTTACGAAAGAAATTGAAAGTCTTATGTCGAAATTTTGGTGGGAAAATTCAAACGGCAAAAGCATTCATTGGGCGAGATGGAGTGATATGTGCCAAAGTAAACAATTCGGCGGCCTTAGGTTCAGGGACTTGGAAGCCTTTAATATGGCTTTACTTTCTAAACAAGTTTGGCGGCTTCTTGAAAGTCCGGACAGCCTGCTTGCTAAAATCTTCAAAGCAAGATATTATCCTCAATCAGATATTTTTCGCTCTTATTTAGGTTCGAACCCATCATACGCTTGGCGAAGCATTTGGGGAGCTAAGGAGATCATCGAGAAAGGATCCCGGTGGAGGGTCGGCAATGGTAATTTGGGGTGATAGATGGCTACCTAGAGAATCCACTTTTCAGATTTTTACTCCTAAAGGGGACAGACCCAGTGATATGAAAGTTAGCGAACTTATTGATGAAGACACGGGGCAATGGGATGCGGACAAAGTAATCTCATTATTTTATGAAGAGGATAGCGCGTGTATTTTATCTATTCCTTTGGGAAGCGGTAGGCAGGATGACCGTAGACTGTGGCACTATAATCGTAATGGCCTCTTCTCTGTTCGAAGTGCATATCACCTCGCCGTAAAAATAGCAAGGGAGTCTGATCATATAGGGGCTGCGAGCTCGTCCGCGGGAAATACGAATGACTGGAAATGGCTTTGGGCTTTGTCAATCCCATCAAAGATTAAAATTTTCCTTTGGAGAGCATGTAAAAATTTGCTTCCTACTCGTGCAATTTTGACGAGAAGAAAGATTACAAATATTTGTAGCTGTGCTATTTGTGATGGGGAGGTAGAAGATGTCCTTCATTGCTTCTATACGTGCCATCTAGCTAGACAGGTATGGGCTCTTAGTGGCATCTCTTGTTCTGTTTACCTTTCAAATGCATCTAATTTTAGGGACTGGTTGAAGGAGATTAAAGAAAAAACTGATTTGAAAACATTTGAGCTATGTTCTATTATTTGTTGGTCCATTTGGCATGCACGTAACAAATGGTTGTTCGAAGGAATTCAAAATGCAGCCCCAAGTATTGTTACTTTTGCAAGAAATTACCAGACAACTTTATGGAGTAACTTTGCTACAGTTTTAAGGCCTCAAAGGCAGGTTACAAACATGTCTTGGAAAGCCCCTCTTGCTGGATTTGTTAAGATCAATTTCGACGCAGCGGTAAATTCTAGAGTTGGTCGATGTGGCTTGGGAGTGGTGGCTAGATCGGAACACGGAATTTGTGTTGGCTGGAGATCTGTGTGTATCCGGCAAAGCCTCGACCCTACTGCTGCTGAAGCAAGAGCTGCCTTACTTGCGGTGGAATTTGCAAAGGAATGTAATTGGAGCAAAGTGATAGTAGAAGGGGATTCCAGTGTTGTGGTCAGTGCCATAGGGTGTTCTTCGGAATCAAGAGCAGATTATGGAGTTATTATCCAGGATATTAAGCATATTGCATCATCGTTTGAGTCTTTTTCTATCCAACATTTGCGAAGAGAAGGAAATAGAGTGGCACATGAAATAGCTCAACTCTCTAGGAACGATAGTTTTGCCTTGACTGTTCTTCCTATTTGGATCCAAAATATTGTACTCTCTGATTTGAGTAATGAATGAAAGCTATCTTTTACCTCAAAAAAAAAAAAAAAAAAACATATAATTATATCAATCTTCAAATAAAGAAGTTAATTTATTTGGAGTAAGTAAATCAAAATTAGAATGGCCACTGATCACCTTTCGGCATTAGACGGTTCTCTAATTTCCAACAAGAATGGAGATGATCATTTAGTGATAATCAATGCCGCCCGTCGTTCAGTCACATACCATGCCAGCGTTTGGGGAGACTATTTCCTTGCATATACTTCAGATATCACCGTATGTCACTACTAATCTGTATGCATGATTAATTAATAATTTAGTATTGATTATAATTAAATATACTAAATTAATTAATTTCAACAGGATATATCCGAGGATGAAGGAGAAGAACTTGAAAATTTGAAACAGGAGGTGATTAAGAAGGTGTTTGTGGCGACCGCGAATGATGCACTTCATAAGCTTGACCTCGTTGATGCAATTCAACGTCTAGGAGTCGCTTACCATTTCGAAAAAGAAATTGATGACTACTTAAAATATATTTATAATAATAATAATGATGATGATAATGATGATGATCTGCGTATTGTTGCTCTTCGATTTCGGTTACTAAGGCAACAAGGGTACAATGTCCCTGCCAGTAAGTTGTTAATTACTACTGTTATATTTAATAGTAAGTATATATTGGAAATTAATGTTAATAATTTTCATTTTTTGGTATGATCAGATGTGTTGAGTAAATTCATGGACCATGAAGCAAAATTCAAGGAATCATTGGTAAGCAATGCAGAAGAAATGTTAAGCTTGTACGAAGCAGCAAATATGGCAGTACATGGTGAACAAATTCTAGATGAAGCATTCAAATTTTCTGTCACCCGCCTTCAATCCATTATCCTACAGCTTAATAATAATAATAATAAATTAGTTCGTATTATTAAGGAGGCGTTAGTTAACCCAATCCGCAAGAGTGTGGCGAGGCTAGCAGCGAGGAAATTCATATCGATGTACGAAGAAGAAGCTTCACATGATGAAATACTATTGAATTTCGCAAAATTGGACTTCAACTTATTGCAAAGGAAACATCAGAAAGAGCTATGTGATATTACAAGGTGGTGGAAGGCTTTAGATTTTGAAAACAAATTGCCGTTTGCAAGAAATAAAATGGTGGAATGCTACTTTTGGATTATGGAAGTCTACTTTGAGCCACAATACGAAGTCGCAAGGAGATTTCTAACTAAACTCATTCAATTGCTTTCCGTTACTGATGACATCTACGATGTCGAGGGAACTCCAAATGATCTTCAACTTTACACAGACGCAATTCAGAGGTATATACGTTCCATTGTTCTTTCTCCCTTCCCCTGGTTAAGCTGACCAGTCAGCTTGAGTAAATTTATAAAAATTGTAATAAATAATTAATTTATTTATTTCACTAATAAGTTGATAATATCATATAACACCATATATTAATATTTGTATAATATTCGATAAATATGAATAATTTAACATGATAAGTCATTTAAAAGATTAAGAAGTTTGACTGGGTATTGTAGGTAATGAAGAAAAAATAATGGGACGAAAGTACATATTTTTTGACGTATATATATGGAGTATTAAATATTACGACGTATATATAAAATTAATAAAGTACATATTTTTGGACCTGCAGAATGGATGTCGGTGGATTGGAACAACTGCCACCCTATATGAGAGTAAGCTATCAAGCTATGTTAGACGTTTATGCAGAAATGGAAGAAGAAATGAGGAAAGTGGACAGGTTATATGGTGTTCACTACGCAAAAGAAGAGGTACGTACGTATATAATTAATTTGTTTATATCATCATTAATAACATTAACTATGAATTACCATGCATGCATCAAATAATCATTAATTTAATAATTTGCAGATGAAAAAAATGGTGAAAGGGTATTTTGAAGAGGCAAAATGGTTGTTTAATAACTATATCCCGACAGTGGAAGAGTATATGAAAGTCGGACGTGTAACATGTGGTTATCCGACATTATCCACAGCATCCTTGGTTGGCATGGTTGGAGATGTGGTGAAAAAGGAACATTTTGAATGGATCACAAATGAACCACCAATATTACATGCGGCAACAACTATGTGTAGACTAATGGATGACATGGCAGGATATGGGGTAAGTAATTTACATACATACATACATACATACATACATACATAAATTATTATTTTTTAATTAATAAAACTGAAGTAAATATATAAATATAGTTAATTAATTGTTAAGATTTTCTTTTATAAATAATAAATTTGCAGTTTGAAGTAAAAGTTTGTGCAGTGAGATGTTACATGAATGAACATGGTAGTAGTGCAACAAAAGAGGAAGCATTTGGTGAATTTGAAAAACAGGTTTCAAAAGCATGGCATGATATAAATCAAGAATGTCTTTATCCAACGGCAGTACCAATGCCAATCCTTATGCCGGTGCTCAGTCTCGCGCGTGTCATGCACCTTCTTTACAAGGATGGTGACGGTTATACCAATTCCAACACTAAGCTCAAAGATTACATAAGATACTTATTCATTGAACCCGCCACGTCACTCACTATTTAATTTTAAGATCTCGTGTCTATATACATGTGTGTGTTAATTATTTTATTATGTACGTACCAATACCAGTAATTACGGACGCCGACGGGACTCCATGTCATGTCATGTCATGAGTGATATCATATACTATTTCCCTTTTTGTTTTTTGTATTTTTTGTGGGGAGACTTTTGGACATTCTTTCCCGGTTTTTTCTCTTTAATTTGACAGGAACAATATATAATAAATTTGCAACACAAAATATATAAATATGTTTGACTTGTGTAAATAAATACTTTATTAGTTATAAGGAAGAAAAAAAATAGAATGAAAAAGCAAATAAAAGAAGAAAAATGAAAGAAAAAAAAGAGAAAAAATGTAGACCACATTGTCCAGGAGTTAACTCCTCGACCGGGTCCGTAGAAAAATCTCCCACTTTCCTATATTTCTTATAGTTCGCACACGATACTCACACGCAATAATATGGTTGAGTGTAACGTGTTGTACTTTTCAGAAGTTTTAATTAAATGAACTGAAATTTACGAATTTTATGCATCTATAATTTATTTTACTTTTCGCCAGACTTTCTTATTATTGCATTGCACGTTCTGAAATGACAGAAAACTTTAGTTAAGAAGAATTGAAACAGTAAAAACTTGAGATAATTAACACATAAAATTATATTTAAGATAGTATCTATATATCTACATTTAAAATGGCAATTAACCTCAAGTTCATTTCCGTTTCATAAACTTATGAAGAAATGAAGAATAAATACGACACATGCATAATTCACACGAGCATCTTCCAACATGGAAATTGAATGCCCAATTTTAATTTGGATTTCCCAACAGAGATGTAACTTAACATGATTGAGTGTGTGTGATTTGGGTGACCAAATTCGTCTTTCAAAATAAAATACACATAAAAAAGATTATGGGAATATTATAGTTAGTAATAAAAACATCTCAATTTGTTATTTTAATAACCATTAAACATCATAAGCAATTATGAAAAGATAAATTTAAAAATAATCATAAAACTTAGCCAATGATTTTTTTTAACTAAAAACCTATTCAAATGTCTAATTCTCTCAAATTCAAACACTCCACTCAACTCCAATTCAATTCAAATCAAACTCTCTTCCAAATTCGAGATGTCACACAACTTCAACCTTGTAATTGCAAATAATTCGAAGATGATAGACGAAGAAGATCAAGCAAATGTCGATCCATATCCCGTAAATTTTATTTTTTTTTACTCTAAATTTAATATTCTTGGGTGACTAAGTTGCCAAGAGCCCATTCGCCCAAGAACTTATGCCAAACATGTTCTTGGGCGACTGGGCGCTAAGAACTGGGACCAAATAGAAAGGCGTTTGGGCTCTTGACTTGCACCCAAATCCGTAAACAAATATTTTGTTTAAAAATGGGTGGGCATTTTTCAAATTAACAGGTTTTTAAGGCATTTTTCTAATTCCAACCTTTAATAAGGACAATTTTAAAATTCGCTATGTTCCCACTATAAGGTAATATATATAGCTACCTAGATATGTTATCAATTAAAAATAAATAAAAATATTTTGGGTGCAAGAAAAAGAGGTTTTGACACTGCGGAACTAGAGCTTTCAGTTAATAATTCTAAGTCAAAGATGGGGTTTTTTGCGCTTTGCACCCCCGAAATATGAAAAATAGGCACTTTGCACCCAGAAAACTTAGATTTAGCACTTTGCATCCTCGAAATATGAAAAATATAGCACTTTGCACCCTCTTTTATTTTCAAGCAAAAATCCAAGGGCAAAATAGGTAATTCAATAGTATTGGCACTTTGCACCCTCAAAACTTGAGAATTTCGCACTTTGTACCTCCAAAATAGAATAAGCACTTAACACCCTCTAATTAAGAATAAATAAGCAACTTCCACCCCCGAAACACAATAAATGGGCAATTTGCACCCCAAAATATAAAATTAACACTTAACACCCTCAAATTAAAAAAACTCAAACCCCTCATTTTTTTCGTCAAAGTTGACTATTGAAGTGAATAATCTAGCAAAATAGGTAATTCATTTTTTTCCTTAAATTTTACAAAATACAATTATAAATACTCGAATACTCACTTCTCTTTCCATATTTCTTTTCAACAATATAACCATAAATAACTAAATAAAGTATAAGTAAACTTCTCGAAGATTCTCGAAGACTCATTGTCTACTTCAAAATATCAAAGACCCATAAATTATTACCTATTTTACCTTAAATTTTTTTCACCTTAATGGTCATCTTTGCCGGAAAAAACGAGGGGTTTGAGTTTTTTTTTTTAAGTTGAGGGTGTTAAGTGTTAATTTTGTGTTTTGGGGTGTAAAGTGTTCATTTATTGTGTTTCGGGGGTGCAAGTTGTTTATTTGTTCTTAATTAGGGAGTGTTAAGTGCTAATTTTATTTTGGGGGTGCAAAGTGCCAAAGATTTACAATAGAATTACCTATTTTGCCCTTGAGTTTTTGCTTGATAATAAAAGAGGGTGCAAAGTGCCGTATTTTTCATATTTCGAGGGTGCAAAGTGCTAAATCTAAGTTTCGAGGGTGCAAAATGCCTATTTCCCATGTTTCGAGGGTGCAAAGTGCAAAAAACCCTCAAAGATGTGTATAAGAGCGAATTTTGTTCCGTCGTAAGATGAATGGAGATCATCGCTTAATTATTAACTCGACAATTCCGTATCAAATAACATCTCACACAGACTAATACATGTCATGTTGAGAAATTGACAAGAAAGATATCATTGAAATATCAATTCCATAAAAATCTATTCTATCATTTTGTTCAATCCCATATTATAAAACATTAAGAAACCTATAGTTTGTTGCGATATCTCTTTCGCCATTTTTTTTTAAATATTATTTTCATAGATTTTATGAAAAAATTGCAATTTTTTTTCTTCGCGCAAAATATTATTTTGCAGAAATGTTAGGAGTTTAGAACATAATTTTGATCCAAGCAATTATTTATAAATACATAATTACTAAAATGTGGAATATTTTTGTTCGAAATTTGGCCTTTTCTCTTATAATTAAAAAACTCTTATAGCTCATGAGATTGTTCGAAGTCATAGGAAATATAAGGGATTACTATATAATTGGAAAAATATTTTTAAATGTGGGAAGTTGGAGTAATTTTCTGTTTTTATAGAAAAAAAAAATTTGTACTAGAAAATACTCTGGAAGGAGGAAACTAATGCAAGGGAACAAATAAAACAACTGGCATAAACAATTATTGTTTCTTTATTTTGCCCAATTGACTATCTTGCACGAATAAAAAAAGTCAACAAATTTCGTAAAATATGTTCAATTTGAGAAAATAAGAAAAGAGAAATTGCAATAAACTATATTTCTTTATGTGTTAAAGTATGGTATGAAAATTAAAGAAATTGATTTTGTGGAATCTGATATAGGATGTAGATTTAGGTCCCACCAACCTCTTTTTGACCCAGCTGGTTTCAAAAGAGAAGGAAGCCTATGAGAAACGCCGCCAACTAAATGAGAAGAGGATAAATGCTTAATCCAATTAACTAGTTAGGCCCCAGAGAGGGAGCCAAGCTCACATAACGACTCTATGACCATGCAACCGCAAAGCTAAGCGAGCCAGATCACCATCCGCGAGTCCGAACTAATGAAAGTATCCCAGTGAGTCGAGAGATTATTTAGTACAATCGCTGCACCACGTCATCAAGTACACGCGGTGCAGCCCACCAATACATTTGGGACATGTAGATTGATAATTCACATCACTCCATATTCTAGCCATGTTCCAAAAAAACAGGAATTCAAAAAATTGTGTTCACATTGTCAGAACATGAATGATGTGGATTATTAATCCACATGTCTCAAGTGTACTGATGGGCTGCACCACGTGTACTTGATAACGTGGTGCAGCTAGCGGTTGTACTAAATAATTTCTCCAGTGATTCACAGTTCCCTTTTTCAGTAAATGAGGGCAAATATTTAGGATATTTAGGAAAACTCATGCATGCACACAATAAGGGGGCCGGGGCCAAGCTCACATAACGTCTCAATGACCATGCGCTCGCAAAGCTAAGCGAGCCAAGATCACCATCCACGAGTCCCAACTAATAAAAGAATCCCAGTGATTCGCAGTTCCCCGTTCTCGGTAAAAAAGGGCAAATACTTAGGGAAACTCATGCATGCACACCATAATCCCTCTAATACACAATTACGTACACAACATTACTAAAAATAGAAAAAAAATAATAAAGATTATTTATAACAAGTTTAAAAACAGCACTATTCACAATGGCTGCTTCTAAATTGTTACTACTTGATTTCTTCAGTACAAATATTCCCATCAAACCACACAATCTTGGAAACTAGTTCTCGAACTTCTCTTCGATCCGCGCATTAATATTTTATATTTCAAAATTTACCCCCCCCCCCCCCCCTTTTTTTTTTGGTTACAAACCTCTTTTACTATAAACATAAGATTTCGCGAAGTAAACATATATAGCCATAGATACAGCATTAATCCCAGCCAACAACCAATAGAAGTAATCAAGATGTGCTCGATTCAAGTTGTTTGAAAACCAGCTATCCCGACCATGGGCACTTGTGGCCTTCTCAATGATAGAAATGAGAAAACCACTTAAGAAGCTCCCTGTACCGAATATACTTAGATATAAAGCAAGTCCAATACTTTTTAGATCTTTCGGAACCTGGTCGTAAAAAAACTCTTGAAGACCAACCATAGTGAATACATCAGCAATTCCAAATAACAGATACTGAGGAGCCAGCCACCACACACTCATTGGCACCGTAGCCTTGGGTAAGTCCTCTAGCCCGTATTCTAGAGCAGTTTTGAGACGTTTCTCCTCTACTAAAGCTGCAATTAACATGGAAACAAAAGATAAAACTATGCCAGTACCAATTCGTTGAAGCATTGATATGCCTGCAGGTTTCTTGGTTATAGCCCTGGCAATTGGTACCAAAACACGGTCATAGATAGGAATAGAGACAATGATGGATAGGCTTATTAAACATTGAAGTGAAGCAGCTGGTATTTGAATGCTGGAACTTATGTATCGGTCTAATGTAACTCCTTGCTTCGTGAATAAAGTTGATGCCTGTGAAAATACAATGGCATAACCCAAACATGCAAACCATATCGGAACAAGTCTAAGAATTGCCTTGGCATCCTCAACATCACAGTGCTACAAATATTTTCTTCTCTTGAGCCATCCGGTGTGATTAATGCTTTCTCGAGAAACCTACCCCAGAATTAAAGTTGAAAGTATTACAAGAAAAAATCTTTGAATAATCTCGGAACATATTTTTCCATTTTGAAGGGATAATTAAATGACTTACTTGAATTTGGCATCTTCATGAGGCAATATGTTTTGAGCTTCCTCTTCAATAGATATGACTATTGGGGTAACCTAGCAGTTTGCAGCTGCTTTCACAAAAACTCGACCGAGTCTCAAAAATGGATTTCTTTTATCACTATTTATACGAAATCGGTAAGTCATAGAACCAAGCAAGAAAACAAATAGTGCAAAGCACATGACGACGCACGGGATTCCAAAGCCAAGTTCCCAGCTCAGGTTTTCTTGAATGTAGTTCAAAACCAAGAGAGCTACAAAAATGCCTCCATTCATTGAAAAGTACCACCAATTGAAGAATGAATTTTTTGCTTTACACTCCATTGGATCTTCTTCGTCAAATTGGTCAGCTCCAAAAGCTTGGACACAAGGCTTATGCCCTCCTTGAGCAAATGCCACTAGATATAAAGAAAAGAAGAAGAGTATGATGATTTCAGGCTGAGGAGGAGAACAGGCCGTGTCATTTGCATTAGTTTTGCAGTCAGCAGAGAATGATGAATGAAGTGCAGCTGATAGTGACAAGAAGCCAAGTCCCTGTGATTCATTACAACGCAAAATTGAACGTGATTAGCAGCGCCTCCGAGATTATTTAATTAAATAGGAAATCCGAAATCTCAATTTGTTTAAGCTTTTTTTTTCTTATTATCTCAACTTGTTCTACAATGCTGTAGCTAATGACATGGAACAAATCTCATTAAGGATTTCCTCTTCAACAAACCAAGTCAAAAATAGGTTGAATTCTTGCTCAAACCAAGTTGGAGCTAATGACATGAACTCTCGGACTTTTGGCAGCTTGCACCCTCGAAAATGGGCCTTTTGGCAGCTTGCACCCTCGAATTTAGATTTTGACAGATTGCACCCTCGAAATACATAAGCTTTGGCATGTTGCATCCTCTAAAATTTTCCGGCCAAATAATTCCCCGGAAAATCAAAATTCTAATCTTGGCAAGGTTATAATTGTCTTTTTAATTCAATTCCCTCCAAAAATTCAAATTTTGTGCCTAAAATTTTCATTTTTCTTACAACACATTTAAATCTTTCAACCATTTTTGCATAGTTCTTCATCAGCTCAAAAATTAATATTATTGCATTTAACTTAAAAATGATTGCCAAGACATAATAAACACATGTAAACACAATGAACTTATCAACCCACAAATAAGAAATAGCAACAATATTCATATTAGTCTAATAATCGATTTTCTTACCATAATACATAAATATAGTACTATGAAAGGAACAGTGCCCGAAAATATGTGTGAATAACAAAAAAAAAACTAATAATCAATTTTCTTACAATAATGTGGAGCTTGACAACCCAAGGGAATGAGGAACTCATAATTTTCATCTTCTTCTACTCGCAATCTCAACCCCATTGATCAATACGTGATGTATATTACCTATTATTACATATAACTTCGATTTTATAGTAAATGTGATGCAAAAATAGGGCAAAATTGAAGTCAGAATGTGATAAAGCCCTAATCGGTGTTGCTAGAGTAGGGTTTTTATATTTTTCTTTTAAGAATTTAGATTAAATTAATGTGTAAATGGACAAATTAACCCCTAAACTACAAATTTAATTTAGTTGGCTTAATTTTTTGGCGGGTAATAATTTTCTTTGGAGGGAATTGAATTAAAAAGACAATTATACCCTTTCCAACATCAGAATTTTGATTTTCCAGCGAATTATTTGGCTGGAAAAATTTAAAGGGTGCAATCTGCCAAAGCTTATGTATTTCGAGGGTGCAATCTGCCAAAAGGCCCATTTTCAAGGGTGCAAACTGCCAAAAGTCCTGAACTCTCCTATGAAGGCTGAATTATCCAGCTCTGAAGAACATATACATAATCTTTAGTTACATCACTTACATCTATGGTTACTAAAACTGCAGATCGAGAAGTCCTTCATTTAAAGCACAAAATTACATTTTATACTCACAACACACACATATACACATGTATATATCCAACAAAAAGCAAATTTTTTATCATTGAATTGTTCATACTAAGTTTTTGATTGACCAACTTCGTCCATGCTAAAAGATTAATATCTTTAAGACAAATATACATGGACATAACCAAAACCAAAACCAAAACCAATGTTATTGGATTACAGTCCCCAAAGAGCTCCGTCACGGATTAGATGTGATGAGCCTAAACATTAAAAAAACTAAATTTGTTGAGACTTAGAAGTTACAGGACGAAAAATGCGATTTTGTAAAAAAAGAATTACTACATGAAGAAGAATTAGCAAAGTTTTTTTTTTAATGCTAACCAAAATGTAGAGCAGAGAAGCAACAATAATCATACGGTACCGCCCCAAATATGAATCGGCTAAGAAAGCTCCGAGCAACGGCAAAAGCATCGCCGCTCCATTCCAGGCATTTGTTGGAAAATTACAATGGTTATGTGGGCCTAATATGTTAATTTAGTGTGTATTGCTATTATAAAGTAAAGTCCATAATTATGTGGTCTAATTATGTTATATTTTGGACTACGGGTATTAAGTTTATCATTGAATAAAAGTGTAGATACCGGTTTGTGATTTTCAATTTGATGAAGGGCCAAATTGAAAATAATAAAACATATACTAACCCTATTAGGTTATTATATATAAAGGGTTATGATCCCCACTTGTACACAACACAATAACAAAATATAGAGTTACATAACTCAAATTCTCTGCAATCCCTTTCTGCGTGAGTATTAAGGTTCTAAGGTGTGTATCAAATGGAAGATCATAAAACCCATCATCACTATATCATCAATAACATCAAGATTGCTGGCATGAATCAAGGTAAGTTTCCGCTGCATTAAAGTTTCAGATCTACTTTTAATCTCTTGACAATCGACATGGTTAGGCAATAAGGTTTTCGGTATTAAATCGAATTAGATCTAATGATCACTATGTTTATGTATTCGATTTAGATCCAACAAGTGGTATCAGAGCCACCCATGTTCGATTACTTGAGATTTCATAAACTTATGTTTATGATATATGGAAATCTGAATTTGGTTCTTAAGTTTAAAAGATCTAGTTTATGTATATTAGGATTTTTTGCTATCTTGATCTTGTTTATAGAAAATCTAAAATTTCATGCTTTGTAGATCTTGATTATGCAAATTAGGGTTTATTGCTTTCTTGATCTTGTTTTATAAAGATTCAGTTTCGTGCTTTATGTTTATGCAATTATAGTTGTTTTATGGATTTATTGATTTTTCGCTTGATATCTTAAGTTAGGCCTAATACGAATACGTTTTCTTTCCTAGATTATCGTATTTTCAATTTAAATCTCTCTATATGGATTGAGAAATTACGGCATAATTTTATTTTCTGTAAATTATAATTATAAATATAATAATTAAGAAAATAAAAGGAAAAGTAAAAGGATTTGATAATCTACGCAATGAATATTGGGAAATACAAGAATCTGCTTGTTGACTCAACCTTGAGATGCCATGGTTGATATTTTGTTTAAGCAAATTTCCGTGCAGTAAAGTATGGCACTTGAACACCACCAATTTTTCTCTTCTCTGATTTAATTGAAAAGAATCAAGATGATATTTTATGTTCAAGATTAAGATTGGGTTCCTTTCTTGACCGAAATTACTATTTTTTTGGGCGAATTCTTCTTGTTGGATCAAGAAGACGAAACGTTACTAGAATTAGGGGTTGTTTGGCTTCTGCAAATCCGAAATTAATATTCCTAAGGGAATGTTTGGCTTACAGTAACTTCATAATTTACTATTCTTAAGGGCCTGTTTGGCTGAAATATTTTTAAGGAAATTGTCTTATTTGAGAATAACATTCGAATAATTTTGATACATAATAGTGACTTTATCAGTCAGTCTGACATTCAATATAACCAATTGAAGCAACATGTCGCCAAAGTGACCTCTCTTGTGTAGATTGGCTTATTGAGAATGTTAAGAAGAATTTGGGTATGCAAATTCATGCGAATATTAAACCGGCCCAAAGGAAGGATAATGTTTGGCAGAATTGCATATACACCTGTGGTGATGAATGTGTGATTATTATTAAGTGTCCATGTGGGTAATTAGTCGATCCAAAGATAGGCTCTTTATTTTAACAGGATTTATTTTCAACATTCGATCACTACAACAAGAGTACCACTTACAATTAATATTACTGTCCAAAGACTTGATATTAATGTTGTGCTAGGTATCTTGTTATGTATTTAATAATTATTTGAATTAATGTCTTTCATAAAGTAAATAATTATTATATAATTATTCAATATGTGAACATGTGCCTAACTTAAAATTCGTTTTTTGTAACAATTAAAATATCTGCCAATTCACTATATGATAATAATTAATGCATTTTCATTTTTATGAAAATATCTAGGGGCTTTAAGTTTTATAATCATTCATTAAAGTCAATTTTTTCAAATGGGAAACGCAATATTTTTGAGGATGTTGAGTTTGGGGGGAGAAATAAGGTTAGAAACATTGTCTTTGAGAAGGAATCAATTACGACTCCTACTACTGCTTCCGATATTGTTCAGGTTTTCATTCTTGTATTTAATCGAGAAGCAGATTTGGAACTTTAACAAGACAATGTTGATCAAACCCCAACTGAAGTTGAGATAATTGAACTTGAAGTTCAACCTCAACAACCTCAAGAACAACCATTCTTAAGAAGATCCATGAGAGAGAGGAAAGATGGCTATACTAGATGATTATATAGTGTTGTTCAAGAAAATGAGGCACATAATGGATTGAGGGAAGATGATCCAATCAACTTCCGTCAAGCCATGAAAGATATTAACTATCTCAAGTGCATTAAAGCCATGAATAAGGAGTACAAGTCTATGCAAGACAATCAAATTTGGGATCTTGTCCCATTACCTGAAGGAAAGAAACCAATTGGTTGCAAATGGATATTTAAAAGCAAGAAGGATTCACAAGGCAATGTGGAAAGATGTAAAGCTCGTCTTGTAGCTAAAGACTTTACTCAAAAGGAAAGCATCGACTATAAAGAAACTTTCTCTCCGGTATCTTCGAAAGATTCTTTTAGGACAATTATGGCTCTTGTTGCGCATTTGAATCTTGAGTTACATCAGATGGATGCTAGGACGGCATTTCTAAATGGTGACATTGATGAAACGATCTATATGGTGCAACCGAAAAACTTTCTGTCTGGAGACCCAAAGAAAATGGTTTGCAAATTAAGAAAATCCATCTATGGACTTAAGCAGGCTTCCTATCAATGGTACTGCAAATTTCATTAAGTAATTGTCTCATTTAGTTTTGAAACAAACACTGTTGAAGATTGTGTTTACCAAAAGTTCAGTGGGAGTAAATTTGTATTTTTGGTTTTATATGTTGATGACATACTACTTGCCACAAATAATATAAATATGTTGCACGAAACCAAGAAATTTTTATCAAAGAAATTTGATATGAAAGATCTTGGGGAAGCTTCTTTTTTATTAGGAATTCAGATACATCGAGACCGTACTCGAGGTATTCTTGGATTATCACAAAAGAACTATATTGAAAAAGTGCTTCTAAGGTATGGCATGTTGAATTGTAAACCAGGAGACACCCCTGTTGCTAAAGGAGACAAATTTAGTCTCGATCAGTGCCCTAACAATAACCTTGAAATTAAAGAAATGCAGATGATTCTCTCCCTATATAGCATTTATTGTTGGAATGTTTGGCAGATATTTAGAAATTTTAGGATGGATCATTGGAAAGCAGCCGATAGTATTTTTAAAGTATTTACAAAGAACTAAAGACTAAATGTTCACATATCGGAAATCATACCAGTTAGAGATCATAAGATATTCTGATTTCTGATTTTAGTGGATGCCAAAACATTAGGAGATCTACATAATGCTAATACTGTTTGTTAGCTGGAGAAGCTATCTAGTTAAAGAGTATCGAACAAACACTCGGAGCTTCCTCCATCTTGGCATCAAAGTTTGTAACTTGTTGAGGCATCCAATCAAGTTTTGTGATTGCAGAATTTTGTCACTAGGTTGCATATTATGATTAGGTTAGAAAGACCACTAAAGATATATTGTGACAATAACTTAGCAGTCTTATATTCTGACAACAATTGGAGCTCATCAAAGTCAATGCATATTGACGCAAAGTTCCTAGTTGTAAACTAAAGAGTACATAGTTGACAGATTTTCATAGAGCATATTGGGACAAACTCCGTGATTACGGTTCCGCTAATTAAAGTATTACAACCTGAAGGTCTTCCTGAGCATACTGCTCTTATGGGTGTAATATTAAATAAGTATATCATGTTTTAGTGGGAGTTTGTGATTTAGATGCTCTATATGTTATTAATTTTGGATCCATTTATATATTTGGATATTTCTGCAGAAATAAGGTTTTCAGTTTTTGCACTATGTACAATTATGTTAAAGTTGATCTCAATAAAGATTAAGGAGGATCAGTTGAAAATAGGCATGTTTAAGATCACATTACATGTAATTTTCATGCTACGCTCCATGATAGATCTATGTAATTTGGTCTTGTTGGTATATGTGATTACTGATGGGTTTAGTTACGCTGTTTGTGACGAAAGCTCCTTTAGTCCTTTACCGAACTAAATCAATGGACGAGATTGTTTGGAATACCTAATGAAATAATAGCAAATTTTGAGCTCATAAGGATATACACATTTATCTGATAACATATGTGTCCCAAGTGGGAGATTGTTGGAAAATTCCAATGGTTATGTGGGCCTAATATGTTAATTTAGTGTGTATTGCTATTATAAAGTAAAGTCCATAATTATGTGGTCTAATTATGTTATATTTTGGACTACGGGTATTAAGTTTATCATTGAATAAAAGTTTAGATACCGGTTTGTGATTTTCAATTTGATGAAGGGCCAAATTGAAAATAATAAAACATATACTAACCCTATTAGGTTATTATATATAAAGGGTTATGATCCCCACTTGTACACAACACAATAACAAAATATAGAGTTACATAACTCAAATTCTCTGCAATCCCTTTCTGCGTAAGTATTAAGGTTCTAAGGTGTGTATCAAGTGGAAGATCATAAAACCCATCATCACTATATCATCAATAACATCAAGATTGCTGGCATGAATCAAGGTAAGTTTCCGCTGCATTAAAGTTTCAGATCTACTTTTAATCTCTTGACAATCGACATGGTTAGGCAATAAGGTTTTCGGTATTAAATCGAATTAGATCTAATGATCACTATGTTTATGTATTCGATTTAGATCCAACAGCATTCACGTTCTCCGCCGCCTTGGCGGTGGATTGACCCAACGCCCCGATCAAATAACTTATTAAATTTGAACTTATTCCATAATATGCAAATCTCTCCACCACTTCCACGCCTAATTAAAGTTAAAATAATTTCGTAACTAAGAGAAAAACACTTCGAGTAGTACTAATTTGTGACGAATGACTTTTACCTATTATGAAAGAAGCGGATTTCCAGCAACCAGTTTTGGATCGGTTCGGGGCTCCGCCTTTGAAATCAACGCAGCTTCCTACGATGTCGTTTTAACAATGGAGATTCTGCTTCAGATATTTCATTTCCGATTACTATAATGACGGCCATTGGCTGATTTCCTAAGTTTTGTTTTTTCTAATCAAACCTTCTCTCTGGTTTCAACTCCTCCTAACGATTTTTCAAAAGGTATATTATTATCGGGTTTTTTTTTTTTTAAAGTTAACTCCCAATTATATGTTTAATGAGCAATTTACCTCCCTATAAAATAAAAATAGGCAATTTAACTCCCTGTGAAATGAAATAATGAGCAATTTACCTCCTTATAATATAAAAATATGAGCAATTTAACTCCCTATGATATGAATTAATAAACAATTTAGAGGGAGGCAATGTGCTTCTTTTATAACAACACGGGGAGTTATTTTGCTCTTTTTCTTATAACAAGGAGTTAATTTGCCTATATAGAATAACACAGAGAGATATTTTGCCCTTTTATTTATCATAGGGAGTTAAATTACCTATTTAAAATAACACAGGGAGTTAATTTGCTATTCACTCATTATTATCATCTCCCCACAGCTTTTACTAAATAATACGAAAAAACATTATTGATTGGGAATTAATTATTCAGAGAAATAGTTTAGTATTTTATATATGAAGCAGACAGCTAATGAAAAAATCTTTATGAACAATTAAAATTAACAATCAGTAATAACATTTTCGAAGTGGAAGTTCCACAAGTAGAGGCAGTGCCGGCCCAAGTGTTAGGCAACTTGGGCCGGCTTCTAGGGCCCTCGGTTTGGAAGGCCCCAAAATTTATATATAGGTCTTAGGAAAATTAAAAAGTTAAATATTTTTAATTTTATTAATTTTATGTACATAAGATGTATTTTCGCTCACTTGGTAAGACTTTCTTATGATGAGTGGGAGGGGAGGTTTAGGGTTCAAATCTCAATATTGAGTTTTTCTTATATTTTGATTGTTTTATGTTATTTACCTTTTTTTTGTAATAATGTTCATCTTTTTTATTTCCCATTTGTAGTAATTATTCTTTTAATCATTTTTCTTATTTAATGATTTCTTGTCAATTTTTCCCTTAATAAGTGCTTTTAAAAAAAATTCTTTCTTAATTATTATAAAAAGAATACAATTTTTTCTTTATAATATGATTTTTTTGCTTATTACTTTCTCACTTAGTACATTGTAAAAAAAAATTCACCCACAATAAAATTGGTCTAGCCCCGTCCATATTTTTATATGTGTGTGTATCTTTTTATAAACGATGTATAACTTTTCCTTTAAATGATAATATATAATTAATATAGTTAATAATGTCACGAAATGAATTAAAGTCAAGCAATCAATTATGATGTACATATACTTGCCAAATTTGTTTCGGCTAAAATAATATTTTAATATTAAAAATTATAAAAAAAATCACAGTTGAATCTTTTAAAATTATAAAACTTATTTAATTATCTATGTACAAATTAATATGTTAGATTTAATTATCTATCTAAAAAATAATATGTTAGAGAATATAATATGTCAATATTTAATTAATATTTTTGCCTTTAAAAAAATAAATTGATTATATTTTTTTTATAACAAAGGGGCCCAAATTTGTAATTCGCCTAGGGCACTCGAATGTCTAGGGCCGGCCCTGAGTAGAGGCAATGGCCGTAAATATTATAACACATTAACTCCAAAAATACTCTTACTAAAAATCACATGATTTGTATGTGGTTTTTTGCAGGGTATTTTTATTGATTTGAGACGGGTGGGTACGCCCATTCGAACTAACCCGATCCGATCTAATTTGAATTTAAAAAGAGGAGGCCAAATGAGGAGTTAACCTCCCACTTAGTGGGAGATTAACTCCCACAATTAAAGGGCAAGTGGGGGAGCATTCGGCTCCCCCCATCTCTGAAAATACAGAAAGGGACTTCTCAATTGAAAAACAACAGAGAAGTGGGGACTTCTCCATCTTGCCGAAAATAGAGAGGTCACCGGACCCCTCTCTCTTTCCTCTTTATTCTTTCTTCTCTCTATATACACACACATATATATATAGTTAGCACATTATATACGGGTAAATCATATTAAATATTCCGGGTAATATATATGTACATATCATCAACAATAATTGGGGCATTTGGATTGTGAATTATGGCTCATTTCCGTACGTGATTTGTGTCTTGATCAGTAGCACCAAAACGTGAGAGCATCGGTGATTCAGCCACAGTTAGATCGATGGCAAAGAAGGATTCTCTCTGGATCACCCACTTCAAGCAACCGGCGATTATCCGATCTGATTCAAGTAAGTAAGTTTACTGTTGATTCAGATTTAAAACCCATCATTGGTATCAGAGCCATTGTTGGTTGAGTTCCTTTGCTCTATGGTGTTTGAAAGCATGTTTAGTTTTAATAATTTCATGAAATTTGAAACTATGTTCATGCTTGACCTTTAATGGAAGTTTGTGATTCACTCGTTAGAATGGTATGAAATTTTTACTGGAGCATGATTTTAAGTTCTTGAATGCAACTGTATTTTTTCAGATTTTTTTGTTGAGAAATATGTTCTGAAAAAATTATTGATTGAATTATTTGCTGAAACATTAAATGCGGATTCCCGGTTCAATACTTGGTTTCATGTAATGTGCTATATACCATTCCTCTTGAAATTATCTTTCCAGCCATGTATGGAAATCTGTTTTTGAATTAGAAATGAGAAAGATATTGGTCAATTCAAGTTTCTGCATATATGTCTAAATTGTTTGACATTTTATTTGCGGATTTAAATGTGCTTATTATTTTGGTCCGAAAATTTGTACACAGCATGCTTACATGTTGTTGATCATCTCTGCAAAATTTCATGCTCATTGGATATGTAGAAATTGAGATATGATTTTTTGTTTATTATTTGGCCGAAATTTGTTTAATTTTCTGCGGATTATATGTTGCGGCTTATAAGATGATTCATGTACCATTAGAAAGATCTCTTCGAGAGGTTTTCAACCATATATAGTATGCGTAATTCGGACTTATAACGAAGGAGATATTGCCAATCGAAGTTCATGTCGGATTTCTTCAAGTTGCTGGAAATTTGAAGAAGATGAACATTTACTTTGTTCATACCCACTCCTGATCACGACTGTTGGTTGCTCAAACAAGTACTTCCGAAGGTCAAATGAAAACGGAGTTCACCATAGGAATCAGAAGGCCCGAAAACGTTGGGGTAGCCGGAAGCGTTTCATAGGAAAACGCTGTTAGGATGGCGTGTGTGTCACACGCGCCACACAAGCGCGTGAAGGTGTTGGTTTTGTCAACAGCCCAGTTAGCACACACATGGCAGCCAGCTAGGCGCCACACGTGTGCTCAATATCATGTGGATATCCACGTGGCATGACATGTCAGCTGCCACATCAGCGATTGTACTGCATGGCAGTGTCACGCGAGTGCGGCGTATTCCGGTGTCCATTTTTGGCCCAAAAAAAAAGTTCTATGTTTTCAAAATTTTATTTCTGATTGTTTGGTGAATTCAAATTAATTTTTTAGAATGTAAAATATTTTTCTTGATTTTTGATGCTTTGAAAATGTTTTAAAATAGAAATTATTTTTCTTTGAAGGAAAATTTTGAAATTTTTTATGTTGGTCCAGAAAAATATTTCTTGAGGAAATGGCTAGCAAGTGGGAGTGTTTGGAAACACTTTAAGCCAATTTCAATTTTCTAATGCATGTAGAAAATGATTTAAAATCATTTTGTATCAAGAAAATTTTTGTTTTTTACTTTTTGAAAAGTCTGAAAATATTTTCAAACGTTTGGCTTCGAATGGAAGTACTTCAACACTTATTTATGACGTTCTAATAATTTTATTTTCTAAATTGGAAAATTTATTTTTCCATTAATTTTTGTGAAATTAGAACTTGGTTTGCTTGTGAGCAATAATAAGTGTAATTTATATATATATATATATATATATATATATATATATATATATATATATATATATATATATATATATATATATATATATTCTTTTATGATATATATATATATATATATATATATATATATATATATATATATATATATATATTCTTTTATGATATATATATATATATATATATATATATATATATATATATATATATATATATTCTTTTATGAGCATGAGTTAAGGTATTTTGATTAGCTTATGAGTTTGATCTAATATTTAACTCAATTTAGTTTGAGAACGAGACGTATGCCGGACTTAGTGAATCTGAACCTCTTTTGCAATTTATATATGCTAGTTGCAAAACGTTAGTAATTCTAATGAAAGTTTATGCACACTTTCAAGTTTTATGGTCATGGACTTGAAACGTTAAAGTTGATGCAATAGGGACGCTTCTTTAGTCGAGGGCTATGAGAAGAAAACTGAACGATTGAATTCCATCTTAATGGAATGAATCTGTTGTTTATCTAATTTGTTGAAAACGACATAATAAATTTTTTTTTGAAATATAAAATTGGTCTTACTAGCTATTTGAAAGAAAAATATTTTGAATATTTTTTTTCTCTCTCCTTAAAGTTTTTGAAAACCTTAAAACTTTTAATGAAAATTTGAGTTTTTCTCTCAATCTTTTTTAAGTAAGACAAGTCTCGTTAGTTTTTTGTCCCCCGAGGCTTTGACATTAGAATCTTCTAAGGTGATTCTTAATTGATCACATGATTTCCTTCATGTGTTATTACTTCGATGTGTGTTTGATATACGCTTATCTCCTTATGTGCACTTTATTGGGTCGTGTTAAGATGTAACACGATGCACATTAAATATTTATAAGTACTTTGAATTAATACTCAAGTCGGAGTTCCTAGGTTGGAAGAATTTAAGTAATTCTCACCTGGAACTACTAGATTTTATACTAAGGGATTGAATTAGTGATAATGATCATTTGGATATGAGAGATGGTTGGGCCACGTAGTGACCCTTTCGATTTTGTACCTTATGGGATTTAAAACGAGTTCAGTTTGCTATGTATAAAATCACCTATACTTAGATGGGCTAGTATGATATCTCTATACTGACAGATCATGGCAATATATTCTAATTAGATGAGTACTTGCAAAAGTACTCATTGACAAAGCTGCAACACTTTGTCGATGTAGATTTAGAATTTGAGTAGGAATATGTGATGTTATAGAAAACATCTATCAAGTCATTAAAGACCAGATGTGATCTTATTATTTGAGAAAGAGAACATAGACTTTCTTCATGTCTTTTCACATGATTCCGCTCTAGTCTTGAAATTATGGCATCGTAGAACGTTATCCTTAGGGAGCAGTATAGAAATACAACTCTAACAAGGTCGACGTTGGACTTTTAAAGTTTGACCAATTTGACAAATATTTTTGTCTAGTATGTTGGATACTTATGAGAGTAAAGTCAAACTTAATGAATGATTAAAAGTCAAGTCATAATTCTTCTCTTTTGAGTTATTGAATTCAAGTTTTATTCAGTCTCGTTCCATTTTATGGACCATTCAAAGGTCGTGTCGATTTACATATCTGTAAAACGGCTTTCTCAAATGGTAAGTATTTCATTGTACTTCTTAAAAAGTTATTTGGTGTTTCTAGACCAAAACTGAAGTCTTTGTGACAAAATCTATTTTTTAACGGGGCATAGGCTCTAAGAAAAATAAAACTAGATTAATAGAGACAATGAAATAAAGGAGACTGAAGATAATTCTAGTTGGAAGAACAATCACTGCCGGATTTTGATAATCTAAAATGGCATGGGACTGTAAGTGCTTGATTTACCATATTCTTGGTTCTTTCACTCGTCAATGAATGAAGTTGAAAAGGTGGCACTCAATAACACTGTTATAATTAATGTTTTGTCAAAAACATGTTACTAACCTTATCCTATGTGGACTATAGGTTTATGGTAACTAATAATTGAAAAGTGTTTACGTCCTCACTCAAGTTTATTTGTGTACCTTCGGGAAACTAAACTTTACTGTTGAGTTTGTTCTTGGATTAGATTTAGACTTGAATTCATCGTTGACTTGATTAGTATCATTTTGAGTGATACTTAAATGTTCTAGACATTTAACGATAGTTTGAAGTGTCATTCTTGACTAAACATTTCAATTGCATAGTTGATTGTTGTTGTACAATCAACACTTGATGCATCACAAAATATGTTGAAGGCATATTTGTTTAGGTCAATTTGGGCTAGTGGAAACACTAAATCAATGAGAAAATTTTCTCAAGTCGTTTCTGAAAATTGGTTTGCCCTTGCACCGTTTATATTGAAACAAGACACCAGAACTATTTCGTTAGGCCGTTGAAGTTAAACTTCCATTTTGATCAATTCTAGTGATTTAATATTAGTGAAGGTTGGATGAATCCGTCCTTTCATTACTTTTATAAGGATATTACATGTCTTGATTATTTTTATCTTGATCTAATACTTCAGTGTTTTTGAAATTTTAGAGAATCAAATGTATCGATGAACATAAGGTTCTGATACTAGACCAAGGATATGAATATCTACACGATCATTTCGTGATCTATGTAATGAAACATCTGAGCATCAGTTATTTATAACACTCTTATTTGTATAATTATGTTAAGGGAAGTGACTCGATTTATTGGACAAGATGGGATTCAGTGCATCTCAAGTTAACCCCTTGAATTTTCATGTAAATTTTGTCAACATTGAATGCATATTTTGTGAAACTTCAATAATAGTAATTTTTCAACATCTAAAAGCTAGGGTCATATGACGATTTGACCTAAGCTACATTAGACGATGTGATCAAGTAGTTGAGTTTGTCTTAACTTTATTTCTAATGTGTTTAGAAACATGATTACGAAAGAAAATATATCTTTGGAGAATATATAATGTCTAATGGTTTATGTTCTTGAATGAACAATGAGATGGAAGTAAAATTCTTATTAAATCAATAAATACAATCTTTCGAAAGATGTATTTACTAGATAAACTGAACTTTTCGTATTTGAACGTGTTAGTGTAAACGGGTTCAAGGGATAGTTATTCATTTGACTTATCACTTGGAAGTGATTATCCAAAATTGTTTCTTTTGAGTGGGAGCAATTTATGTTCTACTGGATCCATTCAAATGAAGGGACTACAACTGAACCGTAATTTGTTTCAAATACAGAAAGATGTTCTCCTATCTCATGGGTGAGATACGTCAAACGAATGGAATGAAGACTTAGTATCTGCCTATAATTTAAACCAATTTTTTTATTGATTGATTTTTCAAAGAGGCACATGATTTCTTACCTGTATCTTACTTTAGTCAAAATTTAGATATGGAAGTATTCCAAATGAATAAAAGACTAATAATCTGAAAAGTTGAGATATCATTGTTCTCAAATTTGAAATCTTTGAGCTTTAAGATTATTTTAGGCAATAAGAGATTGTCTGAACAATCACGTTGGCTTTTATCTTAATGAATGAACAACATTTGTCTTTTGTCTTTAGTTATTATTAGGAATACTGAATTCCATTTCTTAATGTTTGAGTTACTCTATTTGTTGGGATAACTTTGAGTATAAAGGACCGTTTTGAAAATGGTCGTCCTTAATTATTTATGAATGAATTGAGGACATGTAGGAAGAAAACTTGGTGAAATTCATTGAATTTTATAAGTGGTCAACCGACACTTGAATAATTCTGAATTTAATACTTACTAATACTCTCATAGTAAGAGGTAGAATTTTGATTCTTGAAATGTGCACTTTCAGTGAAATGTCTAGATCACTGATTTCGATCTTGATGGAATCATTAATTGGTTTGAAACCAATTACCTATTCTGATTTATGTTGTGCCATAGATCTGATCAATAATTATAAGTCAAATCATTTGTATGATTTTTAGACTTTAGTGTTATCGAAAAACTTTTATTATACTGCAATTGATCTCTTAAGCATAATTAGACATATTTATCTATGTGTACAATTGTTGTAAAATTGATGGCATATATGCAGTATGGATAGTTGTTTGGTCAAAAGGTATTTATTACTTCTTTGGGAAGGTAAAGAGCTACATTCGAGTTGTGTTGACATTTATGTTGCGAAACACATTTATAGCTTGCAATATAGATACTGTTTTAGTGAGACCAAATACTTACACAAAATTGAGAAATTGTGTGGAGGTATCTTAACAAAGTTAATAGAGAACTTTGTAGTTAGCATCTACGTACAATAGATGATCGAGTTTCTTGTACTAAGACGATAACTGGAGATTCTTAAGTGGGTTGCCTAGCAATCTCTAGACTTGCGTAGATTTTGATCTAATTGAACTTGTAAGTTCATAAGATCAAGCCCATAAGTTATGTGACATTTGAATGCTTGTATACATGATTCAGAAATCATACATTCAATGTCCTAAGATATGTCGGACAAGTAGAGATTGGCTCTCTCACATGAGCAATCGCCTTTGACGTTGAGCACGTGCAGAGATGAGATTGTTTTATCCTTGTAAAGAGCGCAAGATAAAACCATGATTGCCTTAATAATAATCGATTTAAGATTACTGTTTTGATTAAAGTAATCACAGTCTTGCATGAGTGCAAGATCAGAAAGGTATCGATTGCTTAATTAAGATGAGATTACTTTTGTATATACAAGTAATCGAAGAAAAATGGATACCCACCATCCATTAAACTTGTCGAATGGCCAGCTGTGAATTTTCTCAAGTTAATTCTTTATCGAGGATAAGGAGAAAATTCAGGTAAAGTTTAGATGTACACTTGTACTAAAATCTGTACTATGTTGTTTAAATGACATACACTTCAAGAAATGAAGTAACCTACAGTAGCACGTGTTTCATACCACGTGTGCCTTAGTGACCATTGGGAAATGAGTGAAAGATCCCTGCTCACTCATTGTGTGAGGCCCAGAGGTTTATTGCATCCTCAATAGGTACCCTTATGACTTTCAACCGTTTCTCGAGATCTTACCAAGGTGTTTCTACTTTAGCACGTCACTAATAGCTATGAATCATACGGCGATGCGGTCCGTGTCTAGGAAAGCTGCCGAAGTAAGATCGAAAGATTCAGGTAGGAAAGTTATGAAGCTAACACACACTGCTTGAATTCAAAGCTGGCCAGCCAATATCTCGAACTTGAGAGTTTGAGACATGATTGTGAATACAAGTGAGTGGTGGAGTGAAGTACGCTCTTTTGTTGATTTGAGGGATCAGAGATACTTCGGTTAGTGAAATGGAGTTTGGGGTATAGCGAGTCCTGATGTCCTCGTGTTTTGTGAATAAGAGTTGTTATATACCCTAACAGGTGTATGACACTTAATGCTCTTGCGCTCGCCGGTCACACGATGCTCTTGTCTGTATGAAGTTGATGAGTATGTTGTTGAAGTCACTGTAGACTCGGTTTAGCCCTCATGTGCGAGTGGGAGATGTTGATTTGAGACGGGTGGGTACGCTCATTCGAGCTAACCCGACCCGATCTAATTTGAATTTAAAAAGATGAGGGAACTACTCCCAAATGAGGAGTTAACCTCCCACTTAGTGGGAGATTAACTCCCACAATTAAAGGGCAAGTGGGGGAGCATTCGACTCCCCCCATCTCTGAAAATACAGAGAAGTCCCTTGGGACTTCTCAATTGAAGAACTACAGAGAAAGTCCCATGGGACTTCTCCATCTTGCCGAAAATAGAGAGGTCACCGGACCCCTCTCTCTTTCCTCTTTATTCTTTCTTCTCTCTATATACACATATATATATATAGTTAGCACATTATATACGGGTAAATCATATTAAATATTCCGGGTGATATATATGTACATGTCATCAACAATAATTAGGGCATTTGGATTGTGAATTATGGCTCATTTTCGTACGTGATTTGTGTCTTGATCGGGAGCACCAAAACGTGAGAGCATCGGTGATTCAACCACGATTAGATCGATGACAAAGAAGGATTCTCTCCGGATCACCCACTTCAAGCAACCGGCGATTATCCGATCCGATTCAAGTAAGTAAGTTTACGGTTGATTCGGATTTAAAACCCAACAATTTTTGGGTTTGATGTGTTATAATATGTTGATTTAATCAAGATAACACATTTTATTGGTGTAATATTGGGAAAATGCATATTGATGTAACATATTTTATATGAAAGACTTAGGTGTTATACGTTTCATATAAGAGGGACTTATGTGTAATACCTTGGCAAGAAGTGTAAAATAATTTATACTTGAGGGACCATATATATAATTTAGGCGAAAGAGTTTATGGAAGAAATGGTTGAGAATGAAGAAGGGGGATCGTGTTAGGCCATCTCCAGCCGAAGCAGGCAATAGCCCCCTCATGCCTGCATGCCTGCCTGCCTGCCTACTTGCCTGCCTGTCATGCCAAGTTAGTCATCTCCAACCGAAACAACAATTCAAAATATTTATTTCAATCTCAAGCTTTCCCCACTCTCACTTAACTATAACAAAAACAACAACAACAACAACAATAACAACAACAATAATAATAATAATAACGTTAAATATCACAATAAACGTTCAATTTAAAATAAATTAATAATAGTGAATTAAATTTGTCAAACGAGATCTATGGTGAATTAATTTATATCTTTTTATACATTTAAATTACATTCTTGCAGGATTTATAACTTATAACTTATAAATTTCTCCTACAATTAATTTATAACTTTTAAAACAAAAAAAAAAAAAAAAAAAAAAAAAAAAAAAAAAAAAAAAGGAGGAAAGGCGCTGGAACTTGGGCAAAACAGAAAAAAAACAAAAGAAAAAAAGGAAATGAAAGGAAAGGCACGCTGGAGCAACAGGCAAAACAACCAAAAAAACCAAAAGAAATAAGAAAAGAAAGAAGGATGCACAGCAGCAGCCAATAAGATAAAAAAAAAAAAAAAAATTAAAAAAAAAAAAGAAAGAGGAGCGTGAAGTTGCTGGCAGGCAGGCAGGCAACCAATGCCTGCTTGCCTGCCAGCAGGCAAGCATCTCCCCCCGGATGCCTGCCTGCCAGCTCCGGGGGGAGCTCTTCTCCTGTCGAAGGGGGGGCTATTGCTTGCCTCCCCCCTTCGGCTGGAGATGGCCTTATAAACTTATAAGGAAGAGTTTGGAGGAAATTATATAATTATTTTCTCTCCGATTTTAGGTGATGTGACATTTGATGTGGAAATGTGTGTAGGAATTTGTGCCTTGTACGATGTTACATAGGAGCACGCTTATGTAATTATGTGAGACGCACTTGTCTTAATTCATAGAGTTATATCAAAATCAAGGGTATATATCATGAATCTATGGTTAGAGAAAATATAAAGAATTATTTTTGCATATCGGAGAAAAAAAGTGTCCCAAAATTGTAGGTAAATATCCTAAATTTGCAGTCTGAGAAAACATGAAAGGCTAACTTTACATGTCGAAAAAAAATGTCCAAATATCGCTAATTGACAAAACATAAAGAAATAAAATGCATTTTTTCCTAGGTAACCATAATTTACCCATATTTTTATTGGCCATATTCTTATAATTCTAATTAGGGGTGTTCATAAACCCGTCCCATCCGCCCAACCCGCCCGACCCGCTTCAATCTGCCAGCAACCCGTCGGTTTTATTTTTAAAATAATCAAGTACGGGTTGGTAATTTGTAAACCTGCACGTTATGGGTTGGGTGACGGGTTTGATGGTTAAAAAATCGACCCACCCGCAACCCGCACTTAATCATTCTTGATGTACTTTTTATTTATTGTTTAATAAAATTGTGAAATAAATTACATTTATTAACAAATGAATAAGAACAAATAAACAAACTTTCTTCAAGTTTTTTGTTTATATTAATGTTAATGGTATGTATATGTTAGTACATTTTTTCCTAAAGAGTTTGTTGTTGGAAAAATCGAGAAGAAACATCACTAATTTGTTATTGTTTGTAATGTGTGAGTGATGATTTGTAATGAATTCTTTGTGGGGACTTGTAATATTATTTTTTGTGGAGACTGTTGATTTAATTAGTAAGAAATCGTTGTCTATATTCTTGTTTTGTATTTTTTGTTTCTTGAATTTAATTTCAAATGTAGGTGAACATATTTGATACATCTTATTTGTTGTTTGAAGAACTTAAAATTATATGCTTAATTATTTATATTTAGATGTCAAGATTTTATGACATTATTTTCGTTCAACCCGCCAACCCGACCGCCACCCACCCACACCCATTCCACCCCAACCGAGCGATTTTGAAAAATAACAACGTGAGTGCAGTTTAAAAAATTTGCAACCCGCACGTATTGGGTCAGATTAATTTTTTTATATAAACCCGCCCAAACCCGACCACATTCACCCCTAATTCTAATAACATCTTCATATGGTATTAGTTATTTTAAATACTACATTTTCTGGGACCAACTATTTTAGGGAGTGAAGGAGTTCCAGCTTTCTTTGTTTTCATTAAGGAGACGTTTCCATTTATAAAAAATAAAAAAATAAAAAATTGGCCTACTTCATATATCGTGATGAATTGAAATGTCTTCGTCATAAAAACTAATTGAAGTATTTATTAGTAATGTTTTGAGATATTCTAATATAATATTTCAGAATTAAATCAGGAAATCAGGTATTGGGTTGGGACATTTTATGGTATGTCTGTTTCGTGTTTAGGGGAGTAGTGAAGGTTTGTGAAATAATATTGGACTTTTGGCAGCTTGCGCCCTCGAAAATGGACCTTTTGGCAGATTGCACCCTCGAATTTAAATTTTGTCAGATTGTACCCTCGAAATACATAAGCTTTGGCAGATTGCACCCTCTAAATTTTTTCGGCCAAATAATTCGCCGAAAAATCAAAATTCTGATGTTGGAAAGGGTATTGTCTTTTTAATTCAATTCCCTCCAAAAAAAATTATTACCCGCCAAAAAATTAAGCCAACTAAATTAAATTTGTAGTTTAGGGGTTAATTTGTCCATTTACACATTAATTTAATCTAAATTCCTAAAAGAAAAATATAAAAACCCTGCTCCAGCAACACCGATTAGGGCTTTATCACATTCTCACTTCAATTTTGCCCTATTTTTGCATCATATTTACTATAAAATCGAATTTATATGTAATATTAGGTATTATACACCGTGTATTGATCAATGGGGTTGAGATTGCGAGTAGAAGAAGATGAAAATTATGAGTTCCTCATTCCCTTGGGTTGTCAAGCTCCACATTATGGTAAGAAAGTCAATTATTAGTTTTTTTTGTTATTCACACATATTTTCGGGCACTGTTCCTTTCATAGTACTATATTTATGTATTATGGTAAGAAAATCGATTATTAGATTAATATGAATACTGTTGCTATTTCTTATTTGTGGGTTGATAAGTTCATTGTGTTTACACGTGTTATTATGTCTTGGCAATCATATTTATGTTAAATGCAATAATATTAATTTTTGAGCTGATGAAGAACTATGCAAAAATGGTTGAAAGATTTAAATGTGTTGTAAGAAAAATGAAAATTTAGGCACAAAATTTGAATTTTTGGAGGGAATTGAATTAAAAAGACAATTATACCCTTGCAAACATTAGAATTTTGATTTTCCGGCGAATTATTTGGCCGAAAATTTTTAGAGGGTGCAATCTACCAAAGCTTATGTATTTCGAGGGTGCAATCTGCCAAAATCTAAATTCGAGGGTGCAATCTGCCAAAAGGCCCATTTTCGAGGGTGCAAGCTGCCCAAAGTCCAATAATATTGATTTGTGTTATATTGTTTGTTTGTGTTTTAAGAGAGTGATTTGAGAAATAAATTAGGTATACTTTTTTTATTTTTTGAAAGAGTTATATTTTAGGTGTAACTAGGGCTGTCAATGGGTCGGATTCTGGTCGAATCAGGCTCGTCCAGATCCGGCTCCATTTATATCGGATCGAATCATGTCGGATTCGGATCTTGCTCGGATTGTGCTCGGATCTAGATTTTTTGAATCCAACGGATCTTGGTCGGATTTGGTCGGATATCGGATATTTTTCGGATCCAATAAATTGTGTTTAAAAAGTTAAATTAATATTTTTTTCCTAAAATAAGTTTATTATCTTTTCAATTTTATTTAATTTTAGCTCACATTTTCAAAGTTTCTTTACTATATTAATATTTGTAGAATGAATATATTGGTTTAAATAAATTTATAAACGAATTATAAATTACTATCTTCTTAAATTGACGTTGAAATATTATTAATTATACTTATTTTTATAAATCATTTTGTATATATATCTTTCTTTTTATTTGTTGTCGGATACGGATTTTCAACGGATCGGATCGACCTAAATCCATATTCGCTCCATGAGTTTCGGATTTCGGATCTTTATAATCGGATCAGGTCCATCGAATCTCTAATCGGACAATTATCCTAATAAATCGGATCGAATTCGGACGGATTCGGATTGAAATCCGCCCCATTGACAGCCCTAGGTGTAACACGTGTAAAATTTTATGTCAAAACATGTTTGTTATATGAGATAAGGTGTTTAAGAGATTAATTGTTTTATGTTAAATCAATGTAGACTTGTCTTTGTTTTATTTTGAAATAAAAAAATTATTATTTGTTTGATTTTTATAAAATAATTTTAAAAAAACGAAAATAATAAGTTTATTTTAGAAAGTATAAAATATGTTTATTTTCCTTTTCTCAAACACAAAATAATGTTGAGGAAAGCTTAAACAAACAAGTCATTTTAGATTCAACAAACCTACATTTCTCAACCGACCCAACCCAATAACTGATGTGAAATAATGGGTTGGATCATAGGGGGCCCGGACGGTTCGTGTGCCTCCCATTGGGTCCAAGAGCAATTTGCCAGCCCTAGCAAGATTCAAGATGTTCGTGGGCCAAATCAAATCCACCCAAATTTTCTTAGCAAAAGGACAAAGGATAATCGTGTAACACATCGTAGAAGTCTCCAATCACGTTTAAAACAAGATTCATTAATTTTGGTGGAGATTTATGAAAAGAAAGGATGGAGAAGGAGTTATAGTCTTTATCATGAAAATTCAGAGATATTGTTTCCTTTCCTTTTTCTATTTTGGTCTTTTTTTTTTTTTTTTTCAGAGAATTGTACTTGTGGTACCAAACTATATACTGATTTTTACTACCATAAAAATCGAGGACTACACATTTGGTACCACAATTTAAGAAATCAATCACTTTTGGTACCACTGTTAAAAATGGACGTTAATTGATGATGTGGCAGTTAAGTTTTATTGCAAATTAATATCATTTCTTATGTTGACTGATAATTATACCCCTAATATTTCAGGTTGTCAAAATAACCATACATTTTTAAATTTACTAACAATCTTAATTCACGTTGTTGCCCAATTTCAAAATTGGCTCGAATAAGACAAATACGGATTAATTTAAAGATTTTACTTATTATATTCACAACCTAATTAACTTTTAAGAGTAAAACACATGTCAATCATATATTGGAGTGACATTGAGATGTGAATGATAGGAAATCCACTCGGTGTAATACTGAAGGATTTGATTAAATGGAGAAGAATATTCCACACACGTAATCATATTCATATACCAAGTACTCGTGAACAATTAATAATACTACTATAAATAGTACCCGCATAGCATATCGATTCTACCAAACATATAATTATATCAATCTTCAAATCAAAGAAGTTAGTTTATTTTTGGAGGAAATAAATCAAGATTAGAATGGCCACTGATCATCTTGCGGCATTAGATGGTTCTCTAATTTCCAACAAGAATGCAAATGATCATTTAGTGATCATCAATGCAGCCCGTCGTTCAGTCACATACCATGCCAGCGTTTGGGGAGACTATTTCCTTGCATATACTTCAGATATCACCGTATGTCACTAATCTTTATGCATGATTACTTAATTAAGTATTGATTATAATTAAATAAACTGAATTAATTAATTTCAACAGGATATATCCGAGGATGAAGAAGAAGAACTTGAAAAATTGAAACAGGAGGTGATTAAGAAGGTGTTTGTGGCGACCGCGGATGATGCACTTCATAAGCTTGACCTCGTTGATGCAATTCAACGTCTTGGAGTCGCTTACCATTTCGAAAAAGAAATTGACGACTACTTAAAATATATTTATAATAATAATAATGATGATGATAATGATGATGATCTGCGTATTGTTGCTCTTCGATTTCGGTTACTCAGGCAACAAGGGTACAATGTCCCTGCCAGTAAGTTGTTAATTACTACGTACTGTTATATTTAATAGTAAGTAATATTGGAAATTAATGTTAATAATTTTCATTTTTTGGTATGATCAGATGTGTTGAGTAAATTCATGGACGATGGAGCAAAATTCAAGGAATCATTGGTAAGCAATGCAGAAGAAATGTTAAGCTTGTACGAAGCAGCAAATATGGCAGTACATGGTGAACAAATTCTAGATGAAGCATTCAAATTTTCTGTCACCCGCCTTCAATCCATTATCCTGCAGCTTAATAATAATAATAATAATAATAATAATAATAATAATAATAAATTAGTTCGTATTATTAAGGAGGCGTTAATTAACCCAATCCGCAAGAGTGTAACGAGGCTAGCAGCGAGGAAATTCATTTCGATGTACGAAGAAGAAGCTTCACATGATGAATTACTATTGAATTTCGCAAAACTGGACTTCAACTTATTGCAAAGGAAACATCAGAAAGAGCTATGTGATATTACAAGGTGGTGGAAGGCTTTAGATTTTGAAAACAAATTGCCGTTTGCAAGAAATAAATTGGTGGAATGCTTACTTTTGGATTATGGCAGTCTACTTTGAGCCACAATACGACGTCGCAAGGAGATTTCTAACTAAACTCATTCAATTGCTTTCAGTTACTGATGACATTTATGATGTCGAGGGAACTTTAAATGATCTTCAACTTTATACAGACGCAATTCAGAGGTATATACGTTCCATAATTTCTTTCTCTCTTCCCCTGGTACAGCTGACCAGTCAACCTGAGTAAATTTATAAAAATTGTAATAAATAATTAATTAATTTATTTCACTAATAAGTTGATGATATCATATAACACCATATATATTAATATTTAAAATATTTATTACACGACAAATATGAATAATTTAACATGATAAGTCATTTAAAAGATTGAGAAGTTTCACTAAGTTTGACTGGGTACTGTAGGTAATGAGGTAAAAATAATGAGAAGAAAGTACATATTTTTGGACGTGTATATATATATATATATGGAGTATTAAATATTACGACGCATGTATAAAATTAATCAAGTACATATTTTTGGACCTGCAGAATGGATGTCGGTGGGTTGGAACAATTGCCACCCTATATGAGAGTAAGCTATGAAGCTATGTTAGACGTTTATGCAGAAATGGAAGAAGAAATGCGGAAAGTGGACAGGTTGTATGGTGTTCACTACGCAAAAGAAGAGGTACGTATATAATTAATTTGTTTATATATATCATCATGAACATTAATTATGAATTACCAATTTACCATGCATGCATGCAACAAATAATCATTAATTTAATAACTTGCAGATGAAAAAAATGGTGAAAGGGTATTTTGAAGAGGCAAAATGGTTGTTTAATAACTATATCCCGACAGTGGAAGAGTATATGAAAGTCGCACGTATAACAAGTGGTTATCCGACATTATCCACAGCATCCTTGCTTGGCATGGTTGGCGATGTGGTGAAAAAGGAATACTTTGAATGGATCACAAATGAACCACCAATATTACATGCGGCATCGACTGTGTGTAGACTAATGGATGACATGGCAGGATATGGGGTAAGTAATTTACATATATACATACATACATACATAAATTCTTATTTTTTAATTAATAAAAATGAAGTATATATATAGTTAATTAATTGTTAAGATTTTTATAAATAAATTTGCAGTTTGAAGTTAAAGTTTGTGCAGTGAGATGTTACATGAATGAACATGGTAGTAGTGCAACAAAAGAGGAGGCATTTGCTGAATTTGAAAAACAGGTTTCAAAAGCATGGCATGATATAAATCAAGAATGCCTTCATCCAACGCCAGTACCAATGCCAATCCTTATGCCGGTGCTCAATCTCACGCGTGTCATCCACCTTCTTTACAAGGATGGTTACGGTTATACCAATTCCAACACTAAGCTCAAAGATTACATTAGATACTTATTCATTGAACCCGCCACGTCACACACTACTTAATTTAATTAAGATCTCGTCTCTCTCTCTCTATATATATATATACACACACTAGGGCGCGCGGATACATTGCTCAGTGTGCGGTGTTTATGCCCAGTATATGTGCTCCTATTGTTGTTGTAACCCTTGTTCGTATATGTAAGTAGATAAGTAAATGCATTCTTAGTACAAGAGAATGTTTTATTTGCTTGTCAAATAGGTAAATGAATTTATAATACAAGAAAAAGTTTGTTTTCTTCATGAGCTGATAAGAAATGTGTTTATAATCGAGAGAATTTTATTTTTGATACCACAAATATATCTATTTTAGGGATTTGATACCACAATTATTTATGTCGATACATTTGATACCATAACTCAAATCAACTTTTCACATTTAATACTTCCGTCAAATTAATGACGGAATTGTCGACGTGGCCGTTAAATCTGAATTTGGGGGGAGACTCAATCCAGGTGACATCGTTTTTGGAGGAGAAAATTGCAATTTTGGTACAGAGGTTTATGTGTCCAACATATATGGTACAAAGCTTTAACAAATTGTGACACATTTGGTACAACCATTAAAAATTGCCGTTGCAGTTAAGTCTAATTGAAAGTTGATGACATTACTTATGTTGACTGATAATTTTATCCCATAACATTTCAGGTTACCAAAAAAGTCTCGCATCTCCAAATTTAGTGACAATTTTAGTCCACATTGTTGCCAAATTTCCAAATTGACTCGAATAAGACCACGTGCTGACCAATTTAGAAAATTTTACTTATATAACTAATTTAATTTATAAACAATATTAATAAATTAAATAATACATTAACATAAATATCACCAAAATTAAGAAAACATAGTCTTTTTAAATATAAATTTTATATAATAGAATTAATCTATTTAATATTTATTAAAATAATAAATTATATAATTAAAAACTATTTAATTTTTATTAAAATATTAAATAATAAATCATTATAATTTAAAAAAAAAATCCCCACCCCACCCACCCAACCCAACCTCCCCAAAATTGCAATTTTCTCCTTAAAAAATGATGCCACCTGGATTGAGTCTCCCCCCAAATTCAGATTTAACGGCCACGTCGACAATTCACAGAAGTATTAAATGTGAAAAGTTGATTTGAGTTATGGTATCAAATGTTTCGATATAAATAGTTGTAGTATCAAATCCCTAAAGTAGGTATAATTGTGGTATAAAAAGTGAAATTATCTCGTTTATAATCCAAATGATATATATATTAACAGTTTCTTGTGCCTTCTTTGCCGCGTTAGTGCTCCACTCCTGCACTTAGGCACGCTTTTATCTCTTGTTTGATTTCGTCTAGAACTCATTTTGTCACCCTGGTTTGTGACCTTGCTTGTTTTGTCTACTTTTAGACCTTTAGTAAATACTCCTGCAGCCCCACCTCGAACTAAAATCTTTCTAATTAACTGAAAGGCAATATTATATTATATTATGATAAGCTAAACTATCATTTCCTTTCCCAGAATCATTTTCCCTGTACATTTTTTCATTATAGGCTCAGACCAAATTAAAAATCTTTAACTTTCTAGACTCAGTAATCAAATGCAATGCTTTTTCATAAGGAAAACAAGAAAGCATATCAAAATAGAGAAACAAATACAGCCTTCTATGAGGTAACTTTTTTTAGGCCTTCAACCTTTCATCATGAAGTGGAGATAGAATTCGACATTCACAAATATTTCGTAAAGTCTGCACCAACATCATATTTCAAATAGGAAATTAAAGCTTTATTTAAGACTCTTCTTAAAAAATCTCATAAACCTGAAGCATTTCATCATTTTTCAACTAATAAAATTGAACCCATTAATTTATAAGTTGCGGGAAGTTACATTAACATCCTCCCAATAATGTAAGTCCGTACGACCTCTGTTGAACCCTCGAGGGCGCCACCATGGGACTCCGACACCTTTCCCCACCATATGAATGCCCAATTTTAATTTGGATTTCCCAACAGAGATGTAACTTAACATGATTGAGTGTGTGTGATTTGGGTGACCAAATTCGTCTTTCAAAATAAAATACACATAAAAAAAATTATGGGAATATTCATTGGCGGCCCGCATTGCTAATTGATTCAGCCCAATTGTATAAGCCTTTAAAACCAAATCAAGGAACATTAATGTTACCTGAATTAATTTCAAACATAAACATAAACAGAAGAATGTATTGAATTCATTAATCCGTAATGTTATGATTTCTGTATAACCATGTAAGAAAATGGAATTTCATTTTCACATTCTCCTTTCTCTGCTTTTTGGGTACCCTTTTCCTTCCCTATACAATTTCATACGATTAGTACATATATATATCGAAAGAAAGTGGGTGTAAATTAAAGCAAATATATTAATTACTTTATTGCTGATTTCTTTTTGTACTCGGGAGATTCATCTCTTTTATAATGCTGGTATAGTTAATTCTTTACCTAATTGGTAAGGGAGGAAAATGAGATAAAGATAAAATCATCTCCTATACTTAATCTAACTCCAAAAAAAATTCTGTGTTATTTTAACTTCAAAAAAACCCTTATTTGATATCAAGTAAGTGTCAAATACACCCCAGAAAAGAGAGTGTATTTCAAACGCTAACTTGTATGTTCACATTTTACTTTTGATATGACAATTTCATCATTGACATCGAAAGACAAAAATATCCCTTGTTTGCATAAATTTCAAAAAGCCCCTCATGTGTCATTTTAAATCCTCAAAACACCCTCTGTGTTTGATTTTAAATATCACACTCGACCCAAATAGTATATACTTAATTTGTCAAAAAGAAAAAATTTATGAAAAACAAACACATATGAGTGATCTTGTTATTCCACCAAAAGTCAAAAATAAAAAATATAATTATATTTAGATTGAATATGATATTTAAAATCAAACACAAGCGGAATTAAAATAATAGAAATTTTTTGAGAATTACACAAGGCATAGGGGATTCTTTTGTCCTATGCTCGGAGGAAAATATAATTGGTCCGAAGAAAATGCCATACACCGAAAATTGCAGGTAAATTAAATAAGTGGACCCCCACGGGGGAATGGACAGTTGGGCACGGTCAATATGGCCAAAAAATAAATGAGAAAAAGTTACGGTGCATTTTGCTCGAGAATTACTTACACGGCATCGTTTCGGTGTTAAATGGCAATAAGAAAAAAGAAAACAAAATAAAGGCTTCTGTTCTGGAAATTTGGGTAAATGCCCGCCCCAAAAATGTTAATTAGAAATATGCCCCTCCCCTCCTTAATTTATTTTACCTAGAATATGTCCCGTGCTATACATGATATTATATTTTACTATTTTATATAATACTTAATTCATATTATAGTTAGTAATAAAAACATCTCAATTTGTTATTTTAATAACCAGTAAACATTATAAGCAAGTATGAAAAGATAAATTTAAAAATTATCATAAAACTTGCACAATGATTTTTTTTTTAACTAAAAACCTATTCAAATATCAAATTCTCTCAAATTCAAACACTCCACTCAACTCCAATTCAATCCAAATCAAACTCTCTTTCAAATTCGAGATGTCACACAACTTCAACCTTGTAATTGCAAATAATTCGAAAATGATAGACGAAGAAGATCAAGAAAATGTCGATCCATATCCCGTAGTTTTTTTTTTAACCTCTGAATTTAATATTCTTGCTTGGGCGAAATGGGCTCTTGGCAACCCAGTCGCCCAAGAACTGGGACCAAATAGAAAGGCGTTTGGGCTCTTGACTTGCACCCAAATCCGTAAACAAATATTTTGTTTAAAAATGGGTGGGCATTTTTCAAATTAACTGTTTTTTAAGGCATTTTTCTAATTCCAACCTTTAATAAGGACAATTTTAAAATTCACTATGTTCCCACTATAAGGTAATATATATAGCTACTACCTAGATATGTTATCAATTAAAAATAAATAATAATATTTTGGGGGCAAGAAAAAGAGGTTTTGCCGCTTCAGAACTAGAGCTTTCAGTTAATAATTCTAAGTCAAAGATGTGTATAAGAGCGAATTTTGTTCCATCGTAAGATGAATAGAGATCATCGCTTAATTATTAACTCGACAATTCCGTATCAAATAACTTCTCACGCAGACTAATACATGTCATGTTGAGAAATTGACAAGAAAGATATCATTGAAATATCAATTCCATAAAAATCTATTCTATCATTTTGTTCAATCCCATATTATAATACATTAAAAAAATATAGTTTGTTGCGATATCTTTTTGCCATTTTTTTTAAATATTATTTTCATAGATTTTATGAAAAAAATTGCAATTTTTTTTCTTCGTGCAAAATAATCTTTTGCAGAAACGTTAGGAGTTTAGAACATAATTTTGATTCAAGCAATTATTTATAAATAAATAATTACTAAAATGTGGAATATATGTTCAAGAAATCATAGGAAATATAAGGAATTACTATATAATTGGAAAAATATTTTGAAATGTGGGAAGTTGGAGTAATTTTTCGTTTTTATAGAAGAAAAAAAAATTGTACTAGAAAATACTCTGGAAGGAGGAAAATAATGCAAGGGAACATAGAAAACAACTGGCATAAAAAATTATTGTTTCTTTATTTTGCCCAATTGACTATCTTGCACGAATAAAAAAAGTCAACAAATTTAGTAAAATATGTTCAATTTGAGAAAATAAGAAAAGAGAAATTGCAATAAACTATATTTCTTTCGAGAAATTCTTACCCACACCGGGTTTGCCCGAGCCCAAAGTAACTACAAGGCAAGTGCAATACACTTGCTTTGGGATTGGATGTAACTCCCAGGAGAGTGACCAATCATAAAGCAAGTGCAATACACTTTCTTTGTGGTTGGATGGGTCTGGCCAAGCCAGGTTTGGACAAGAATTTTCCATTTCTTTATGTGTTAAAGTATGGGATGAAAATTAAAGAAATTGATCTTGTGGGATCTGATATAGGATGTAGATTTAGGTCCCACCAACCTCTTTTTGACCCAGCTGGTTTCAAAAGAGAAGGAAGCCTCTGAGAAACGCCGCCAACTAAATGAGAAGAGGATAAATGCTTAATCCCATTAACTAGTTAGGCTCCAGAGAGGGAGCCAAGCTCACATAACGACTCTATGACCATGCAACCGCAAAACTAAGCGAGCCAGATCACCATCCGCGAGTCCCAACTAATGAAAGTATCCCAGTGATTCGAGATATTATTTAGTACAACCGCTGCACCACGTCATCAAGTACACGTGGTGCAGCCCACCAATACATTTGGGATATATGGATTGATAATCCACATCACTCCATATTCTAGCCATGTTCCAAAAAAAATAGGAATTCAAAAAATTATGTTCACATTGCCAGAACATGGGTGTTGTGGATTATTAATCCACATGTACCAAGTGTACTGATGGCTGCACCACGTGTACTTGATGACGTGGTGCAGCGGTTGTACTAAATAAAACCGAACCCTTGGGACCTTCTTCAACCCCAGTATGTGATGAGTCGACATCGAGTTGCCAAACGACTCCATCGATAAGAGCTCCAAATCGATAGTCCTTGAGGGGATCTCTTACTTCATTGGAACGGAAACTGACAAAAAATGTTGGATAGATCCCTGCTTTCTTCAGTGATTCACATTTTCCTTTTTCAGTAAATGAAGGCAAATATTTAGGATATTTAGGAAAACTCGCATACACACAATAAGGGGGTCGGGGCCAAGCTCACATAACGTCATCAAATGACCATGCGCTCGCAAAGATAAGCGAGCCAAGATCACCATCCACGAGGCCCAACTAATGAAAGAATCCCAGTGATTCGCAATTCCCCGTTCTCGGTAAAAAAAGGGCAAATACTTAGGGAAACTCATGCATGTACACCATAATCCCTCTAATACACAATTACGTACACTACATTACTAAAAATAGAAGAAAAAAAATAAAGATTATTTATAACAAGTTTAAAAACAACACTATTCACAATGGCTGCTTCTAAATTGCTACTACTTGATTTCTTCAGTACAAATATTCCCATCAAACAACACAATCTGGGAAACTAGTTCTCGAACTTCTCTTCAATCATCGCATTAATATTTTATATTTCAAAATTTACCTCCTTTTTTTTGGTTACAAACCTCTTTTACTATAAACATAAGATTTCGCGAAGTAAACATATATAGCCATAGATACAGCATTAATCCCAGCCAACAACCAATAGAAGTAATCAAGATGTGCTCGATTCAAGTTGTTTGAAAACCAGCTATCCCGACCATGGGCACTTGTGGCCTTCTCAATGATAGAAATGAGAAAACCACTTAAGAAGCTCCCTATACCGAATATACTTAGATATAAAGCAAGTCCAATACTTTTTAGATCTTTCGGAACCTGGTCGTAAAAAAACTCTTGAAGACCAACCATAGTGAATACATCAGCAATTCCAAATAACAGATACTGAGGCGCCAGCCACCACCCACTCATTGGCACTGTAGCCTTGGGCAAGTCCACTAGCCCGTATTCTAGAGCAGTTTTGAGACGTTTCTCCTCTACTAAAGCTGCAATTAACATGGAAACAAAAGATAAAACTATGCCAGTACCAATTCGTTGAAGCATTGATATGCCTGCAGGTTTCTTGGTTATAGACCTGGCAAATGGTACCAAAATACGGTCATAGATAGGAATAGAGACAATGATGGATACGTTTATTAAACATTGAAGTGAAGCAGCTGGTATTTGAATGCTGGAACTTATAAATCGGTCTAATGTAACTCCTTGCTTCGTGAATAAAGTCGACGCCTGTGAAAATACAATGGCATAACCCAAACATGCAAACCATATTGGAACAAGTCTAAGAATTGCCTTGGCATCCTCAACATCACCAGTGCTACAAATATTTTCTTCTCTTGAGCCATCCGGTGTGATTAATGCTTTCTCGAGAAACCTACCCCAGAATTAAAGTTGAAAGTATTACAAGAAAAAATCTTTGAATAATCTCGGAACATATTTTTCCATTTTGAAGGGATAACTAAATGACTTACTTGAATTTGGCATCTTCATGAGGCAATATGTTTTGAGCTTCCTCTTCGATATATATTTCTATTGGGGTAACCTGACAGTTTGCAGCTGCTTTCACAAAAACTCGACCGATTCTCAAAAATGGATTTCTTTTATCACTATTTATACGAAATCGGTAAGTCATAGAACCAAGCAAGAAAACAATTAGTGCAAAGCACATGACGACACACGGGATTCCAAAGCCAAGTTCCCAGCTCAAGTTTTCTTGTATGTAGTTCAAAACCAAGAGAGCTACCAAAATGCCTCCATTCATTGAAAAGTACCACCAATTGAAGAACGAACTTTTTGCTTTACACTCTATTGGATCTTCTTCATCAAATTGGTCAGCTCCAAAAGCTTGGACACAAGGCTTATGCCCTCCTTGAGCAAATGCCACTAGATATAAAGAGAAGAAGAAGAGTATGATGATTTCAAGCTGAGGAGGAGAACAAGCCAGGTCATTTGAATTAGTTTTGCAGTCAGCAGAATAGGATGATTGAAGTGCAGCTGATAGAGACAAGAAGCCAAGTCCCTGTGATTGATTACAATGCATAATTGAAAGTGATTAGCAGCGCCTCCGAGATTATTTAATTAATTAGGAAATCCGAAATCTCAATTTGTTTAAGCTTTTTTTTTTATTATTATCTCAACTTGTTACATAATCTTTTGTTACATCACTTACATTTATGGTTACTAAAACTGCAGAATTTCAAGCATAAAGTTACTTTTATTCTCACAACACACACATATACACATGTATATATCCAACCAAAGGCAATTTTTTTATATCGAATTTTTCATTCTAAGATTTTGATTGACCAAACTGCGTCCAAGCTAAAAGATTAATATCTTTAAGACAAATACATGGACATAACCAAAACCAAAACCATAACCATGTAACTAGCGATATACACTTGCCATGTTATTGGATTACAGTCCAATGCAAGTATGTATAATAACACGTGCTATGTGATTGATTGGGGCTATCCACATACAACTAGAACTCAAACCTTTGTTTTTACAAGTAATGGAATTACCAATTAAATCAAGGTGATAAATAATATGGCAAATTTACACTTTTAGTCCATAAATTATTATTTATCATCCAAACATAAACATTTGGTCATGATTTTGAAAATTTTAATCCTTCACCTTTTGAGCTCAATACATTTGATTTTTTTTTTTTTTTCTCCTTTTAAATAGCTGTAGCACTTGATCCTTAGTTATCACTTTTCCCTCTATCTTACGGCTCATTAGAAAATTACTTTTATACAAGATTTTATAATATTAATAGCATAAAAAGTATTTTTAACCTAGAAAATCACCTAATTTGACTTATTCATTCAGTATGTTAATATCTGAAGTAAATCAAATCAGTTGTTTAATCCAGAAGATAGATAACTAAAAGCCTCGATTGGAATACTAAATGTGCATTTAACAAAGATAAAATATCAAAAGTGTTGAGTCTGAAAGATAAAAAGCATTAAATCTAAGTAAGGTTGGATTAAATGCAGTGGCGGAGTTAGAAGGTTATTGTAGGGGGGGGACGAAGAATTTTTTGATAGCAAAATCTAGAGTTTCAATAAAGTGACAAAAACTAACTCTTGTTATTGAGAAATAATATCAGACTGCATAAATAATTGAGAAAGAAAAATAAATAAACTAAATACTTTTGTTATTGAGAAAGAATATCAGACTGCAAAAATAATGGAGATATAACACAAAAAGAAAGTTCCATGGGGGTTTCGAACCGACGACTTTCAGAATGAACTGGAGAATCCCACCAGTGGGCTATTGACTTTGGAAGCTCATCGTATCAAATTTGTAGTTGTACCCAGAAGAAAAAAAGAGCCTAAACATTAAAAAACTAAATTTGTTGAGACTTAAAAGTTACCGGACGAAAAATGCGATTTTGTCAAAAAAAAAAAAAAGAAAAGTTACTACATGAAGAAAAATTAGTAAAGGTTTTTTTTATACTAACCAAAATGTAGAGCAGAGAAGCAATAGTAATCATACGGTACCGCCCAAAATATGAATCGGCTAAGAAAGCTCCGAGCAACGGCAAAAGCATCGCCGCTCCATTCCAGGCATTCACGTTCTCCGCCGCCGTGGCGGTGGATTGACCCAACGGCCCGGTCAAATAACTTATTAAATTTGAACTTATTCCATAATATGCAAATCTCTCCACCACTTCCACGCCTAATTAAAGTTAAAATAATTTCGTAACTAAGAGAAAAACACTTCGAGTAGTACTAATTTGTGATGAATGACTTTTACCTATTATGAAAGAAGCGGATTTCCAGCAACCAGTTTTGGATCGGTTCGGGGCTCCGCCTTTGAAATCAACGCAGCTTCCTACGATGTCGTTTAACAATGGAGATTCTGCTTCGGATATTTCATTTCCGGTTACTATAATGACGGCCATTGGCTGATTTCCCGATTGCTTCTTTTTCTCTGTTTTTTTTTTAATCAAAACCTTCTCTCTGGTTTCAACTCCTTCTAACGATTTTTCAAAAGGTTTATTATAATCATTATATCCCCTCAGCTTTGACTAAATAATACGAAAAAACATTATTGATTGGGAAAATTATTATTACCCCTGATGATTATGATAGTTTTACAATTATACCATTTTTTCATTTCAAGAATTATTTTCCTTTTAAATTTAAATTTTGACATAATTTGTTGTATTCGTTGCACATATGACGTGGTGCAATAAATGAATAAAGTTTATTCAGTTACGTTTTACTTATCAATACACGGAGAAATACGATCATGGATTCAACTTTTTCTTTGATTTTTTGAGTGATTATAATTCAGACTTTTCAATTATATGCTACATCACGTATCACGTCACACGTGGCAAGCCATGTGATTTTTAGTAAGGGTATGTTCGGAGTTAATGTGTTGTAATATTTTAATTTGATCGAAATAACATATTTTATTGTTGTAATATCGAAAAAATGCATATCGATGTAACATATTTTATATTAGAGCGTATTTTATATTAGATAAACTTAAGTGTAACACATTTCATATAAAAGGACCTTAAATGTAACTTTTTGATAGAAAGTACAAATTATTTTATACTTGAAGGACCATAAATATAATTTAGGCGAAAGTGTTTACGGAAGAAATGGTAGAGAAGAGAGAAGGAAGAAGGGGGTTCGGGGAAGAGGTTGGAGGAAAATATCTAATTATTTTCTCTCCGATTTTAGGTGATGTGACATTTGATGTGGAAATTTGTGCCTTGTAGTCTTGGAGGATGTTACGTAAGTAGGAGCACACTTATGTAATTATTTGAGACGCACTTGTCTTAAACTCTTAATCTGTTAAGTATTATTTTTTTTTAATTATATCAAAATCAAGGGTAAATATCATGAATTTATGGTTAGAGAAAACATTAAGAACTATTTTTCCATATTGGAGAAAAAAGTGTCCCAAATTCGTGGGTAGATATTTTATATTTGCCGTCTGAAAAAATATAAAGGGCTAACTTTACATGTTGAAGAAAAAAGTGTCGAAATATTGCTACTTGGCAAAACATAAAAAACTTAAAATGCATTTATTCCTAGGTAGCCCATAATTTACCCATCTTTATTGGCGATATATTCTAATAACGTCTTCATATGGTATTAGTTATTTATAATACTACATTTTATGGGACCAAGTATTTTAGGGAGTGAAGAGGTTCCAGCTTTCTTTGTTTTCATTAAAGAGACGATTCCATTTATAAAAAAAAATGTAGGCCTACTTCATATATCGTGATGAATTGAAATGTCTGTAACCAAAAATTAAAAAAAGATGAATTGAATTGTCTTCGTCATAAAAACTAATTGGAGTATTTATTAGTATTGTTTTGAGATATTCTAATATAGTATTTCAGAATCAAATCAGGAAATCAGGTAACTGGAGGGGATTTTTCTGATTGGAGTATTTTATTTGAGATGTGAATTGCGATTCAATTTAAGTGGAGTGCACGCATTTTGTTGACTCTTATTTGCCAATCAACAAAATGGCCAACTGAATAAGATTATTGAATTGGAGTATATAATTTGACATGTGAGTTGCGATAGTTTTCAATTAAGCTAAATGCAAAAAAACTTTGTGCTTTGTATGACTAATAAAAATCTCTCTGTGCTATTTAACTGACAAAAATCCTCTTGTGTTTTTTTTTATTGATAAAAAAAATAAACATTTGAAATTCTTTCATAAATTATATGGAAATTTTTGTTAGTTGTTTACATGAATAAGGGGATTATTGCCAATTTTCAAGGTTACTAGGGGGTTACTGATATTTTTTAGGTTAAAAGGGGTATTTTGTAATTTGTATCTTTTGATGGGGTATACTTTTTATTTTAGATTGGGAGGATTTTTTTGGTAATTAAAAAAATACAAGGGTTTTTTTGTTAGTTAAAATAACACAGTGAGATTTTTGTTAGTTATATGAATTTTTTTGTTAGTTAGACAAATCACAAGAAGTATTTTTGCATTTCATTCTTTTCAATTTGTTTTAATGAATTGAAAACCGTGTTGAATGGTTGAATCAATGACATCACTGTTAAGAATCAAAATAATGGTTCAAATATTTAAAAGCAAAAATTAAATATGTCAAAAGTCATCAAATTATGATATGAGATGTGTTATTTCAGAAGATTTGATATCAAATTTGTCTAATGTGATGTATAAAGTTTAATTCTCTCGTACCAAATGACTTCAATTGTTATTATGAAGAGACGTTTGTTTAATGACAATTTATATGCCTCTTTGTAAAAAGATCTCGATGACTGACTGCCTTCATTTTATTTTTACATCTTCAGAAAAATGAATCACCCCAACATATATATATAGTGTCCATTAGGAATATAATAGAAGTCAAGTGAACATTATTTTGAGGGTAAATTGAAGGAAGTATGTTAGAAAAACTGATTAAATGGATTATTTGTTCATCAAAACTATGTATAAGTCGTAATTCTGAGCGCATGTGCAACACTAAATAGTCATTTTTCAGAAATAATTTACAAAACAAAAAATAAAACTCTTTTACTTGCAGTACTATAGCTTTAATTCCGATAATGTGTTGTCAATAGATGGAATACTTACCATGCTCGAGGTGCATTTTCTAAATGACGTGTTAGTTTTTTTTTTTTTTTTTTGGGTGTAAAAGAAGGCAACACTACTCAATGTTTTCAAAACCGGACCGGACAGTGAACCGGTAAGCCAACTGGTTAGTGATTTTACTGGTCGAATCGGTCGGACCACTGGTCGAACCGGATGACGTAATAATAATGTAATAAATATATTAAATTTTAAAGTATATGTAATATGCATAAAATTTAAACATTATCATACAATTGACTAAAAATATAAAAAAAATTATAATATGATAAAATTAAAGCATATAATATTTATCTAACTTATATCATAACGGTAATATGGTACTAATTTGTATGCTCATATAAATATAATATGATTATATTTCTTTTTAAAAATTTAAAAGTGTAAGTTAAAAATACAATAAACCAAGATATTCATAAATTTTTAAATATGGTTATGTATAAAAGTCTAATATTCAAAGTCAAACTTGCATATTATATCGATTTGACTCTTTATCCTAAAAATAATATTGAAAATAATATTTTATAGAATAAATTTTAATAAAAAACTATTATTTGAGTATTAATTTTCATTCATAATGTGTGAAATATTTATTTAAGTTAATTATCTAATTTATAAATAAATTTGGCTACAAGTTTCTATAATTTATAAATTTTAATTTTTACTAGAATTTCAAAAAAAATGGTGTAGCTCAAATGGTAAAGAAGTCATGTTTCATCCTAGAGGTTAGGTGTTCAAATCCCACCTTGTACAAGAATTTCTAGTTTATTTTTAATATTAAAAAAATCAAAAAAAAAAAAAAAAAGAAAAATCAGAACCGGGTTGAACCGGTCCATACCGGTTCGCCGGTTCACCGGTTTTGGACCGGTTCAACCCGGTCCAAACTGGTTTTTGAAGATACTGGTTTTAATGGGTAAACCGGACCGGACCGACCTCCGGTTCGCGGTCGGACCGGCCGGTCCGATCCGGTTTTAATAACATTGACACTACTAGAAGATAAAATTTCAACGAATTATTTTTCGATTTAAATCAGTTGAAATTGAGTATGAAAAAAATTTGTTGAAAAATCCATGAAAATTTCGACGGAAAGTAAATCCGTCGAAATTTTTCACTTTTTGGACAGAAAATTCCTATCGAAAATTCAAAAAAAAAATAGACAGATTTTGAAATCTGTTCAAAATTTCAACGAAAAATATCTGTTGAAATTCAACTAATACGTATACACACTTTCCTTTCTTTCTTCCACTACCCAATAGTCAATACCCTTCAAATCTAGATGCCGTCATTTCCAGCTCAACCTCCATCCTAGCTCGTCTCCGGCTCCAGATCTTCACGGCTCCGACGTCAGCTATGCTGCTTCAGATCTCCAGATCCAGATCTATTATCCCGCCTCCGCCTACGACGCCGCATTTTCGTGCCTTGGAGGTATGAATTATGACTAATTTTAGTTATATTAAAGCACATTTTTCTTTGATATATGCTGTAGAGTGTAGATATTTCCTAGAAAATGTTAGCTACCGCCTACCTAAAGTTTACTAAGAGATAATTATGTTAGGGAAAATCGCACTTCACCCCCCAACCTTTTTAAGTTTTTGCAGTCTCCCCCTAACCTTTGACTAAAGCCACGTCACTTCAAACAAGCGAAATATTCAGCCAGATTCCATTGCCGAAATATTCAGCCAGATTCCATTGCCTTGCTCAATGAGGTGGCATCAATGAGGTGGTTGCCTGAGCCTTTCAATTTCAGATTTTTCACCTCCAAAATTTACAATTTCAGAGTTCCTCCAAGTGAAATTCACTTCAAAATTTTCCAATGTTTCACCTCAACTGAAGAACACATTTTGAAATCAAAACCCAAATAATGGGCTGGAAATTACGATCATCAAATGAAGATGTACCGTTTGGAAGAGTTACTCCAGATTATGGTTAGTATGCAAGTAAACCTTTTTTTTTTTGGATTTTGAGATGTCTGCAATATAGCACTTTTGATTTCTTTATTAAAAAAATGTTAATGTAGTCATTGATTTGTGGCCCTCGGTGCATATTAGTTAACGTTCTCTACTCACTACAATGTGATTTTTTTCACATATTTGTGTCTTTCTTCCATTACTTTAATAGTTAGATTGTCATAAATGGGCTGCTGTATTGTGTGTTTGTTCAGAATGTAGTGTATTTTGTGGAATAAATTACTTAGTTTTTTTAGTGCGTGTATGGTATTTTCTGAAATAAACTATTTTGTGTGGGGTTATTTTATGAAATATAATATAATATATGTGATTTCTTTGTGTTGCCTACTTTGTTTTTTTATAACATTGTTGTTTACTTTAATATTCGGCAAATTATGGTTTGTGTGTATAAATTTTTTTAATGCAAAAAAATTAAATGTTTGCAGGGTCAACAATGAATATTTCACTATCCGTATGCATCATTCAGGGAAGTTTGTTAATTTGAGTAGAAGGTGTTACATAGAAGGAGATATAAGTCATATTGATTATTGTACAAAGGATGAGATTTCAAAACTTGAATTGGGTTCCATGATTGCAGAGATAGGATTAAGTGGTCGTGCTTCGTTTTACTACAGCATTTGTACTAGAGATGATTGTATGACTTTAGTGTTTGTAGAAGGTGATATCGATGCTATGCAATTAGCAAACAATGTTGATCAGGATAGGATTGTTGGGGTTTTCATTGATCACCAAAATTTGGATAGTCAAACTTCAGATGAAATCACCGAGCCCTTAGAATTTGTGGTTGATATTGAAGGGCAATCAAATGATGAGGTACACGATAACCCATGTAGGCTTGGGGATGATAATCATCCTAGCGTGAATGGTGGTTCTAGTCATGATGGGCACATGAATGACAATGATATGCCAAATTTGAATTTCAATATCATTGATGATAATGAGAGTGGTGAAAGTGATGGAGAAGTATCTGTAGGTAATGATTCCGAGTATTCAGACTATCTTGTTGGTAGTGAATGTGAATTATCAGATGACAATGATATGTTTGATGATAATATAGATGAAGAGGTGGAATGGGTTGGGTTAAGTAACATGAAAAATAACAAGACATGTAGTATCCCACCTCTTGAGGATCTAAATTGTCCTCAAACAAGCAAGAAATCCCCATTCCTACATAAGAGATTCACAGTTTTCAATCCTAAGGTAGATATGGATAACATTTGTTTCAAAATAGGGCTATGTTTTGTTTATACAAATGTATTCTGGAAAGCAGTGAAAAATCATGCAATTGATAGTAACAGAGCTATCAAATTCACTAAGAATGACAAAGACAAAGTACAGGCAAAATGCAAACAAAACCATTGTCCATGGCTTATTTATGCATCTAAAATACCGTGTGAGGACACTGTGCAAATAAAAACTTTGCATAACAGTCACGAGTGCTCTAGGCAAGAGAGGGTGATACAAGCAAATTATAGGTTTTTGGCTGAGAAATACTCCGACAAAATTAGAAGTGATCCCAACTGGCCTATTGAATGTATGCGGACTATAATGCAAAAAGATTGTAAATTAGCGTTCAGTAAGCACCAGATGTATAGAGTTAAACAAAAGGTTTTTGCGATGGATCATGGGGATGATGCAGAACAATATGCTTTACTTTGGAGGTATAGTGAAGAAATTATGTCAACCAACCCTAACTCTACTATCAAAATAAAATGCAAGTTACTTGCTAACGAGGCAAAGTTTAAAAGGTTTTATATCTGTTGGGGAGCATTAAAACAGGGATTTATTGAAGGGTGTAGACCCATAATCTGCCTGGATGAGACTCACTTGAAAACCACATGTGGAGGAGTTCTTCTGACTGCTGTGGGAATTGATGCAAACAACTGCATTTATCCTTTTGCTTATGCGGTTGTTGAAAAGGAGAAGAGAAAATCATGGCTTTGGTTTATAGATTTGCTCATCCAAGATTTGAATATTAGAAATAGCTATGCTTGGACAATCATGTCTGATAAGCAGAAGGGGTTGATAGATGCTGTAGAAGAGTTATTGCCAAATTGTGAACATAGATTTTGTGTGATGCATCTCTATAACAATTTCAAAAAGGACCACAAAGGACTTGCATTGAAAAATATGTTGTGGAGAGCTGCAAGAGATAGGGTGATGGAGGAACTCAAAGGTAGAGATTTGGCTGCCTTTGACTAGTTAGTGAAAAGGCCACCAGCACAGTGGTCTAGGTCTCATTTCAGCACTCACTGTAAGAGTGATATTTTGTTGAACAACTTTTCTGAGAGTTTCAATGCACTGATTGTACGAGCGAGGTGCTTGCCCATAATTGAAATGTTAGAGAATATTAGGATTATGATGATGAAGAGGATAGGGGTAAAAAGAGAACAAATGAGAAAGTACAATGGATCGATATGCCCTAAAATTCAGAAATTGTTAGAGGAACAGAAAAAGAAGGCTATGGATTTTATTCCTATCTATAATGGACATGAAGAATTTGAGATAGATGGGTGTTATGGAGACAAGTTCAAAGTTCACATTGGGAAAAGAACTTGTAGTTGCAGAAGATGGGAGTTGAATGGAATACCATGTGCTCATGCCATTGCTGGCATGTACTTTATGGGATACAAACCAGAAAACTAGATTCATGATTGCTATTCCAAGGACACATATATGAATATATACAGCCATTACATGTCCCCCATGCAAGGCAAAGAATCATGGCCAAACCAATGCATTGAAAGGGCCAAATTGGTGCCTCCTGTCATGTAAAACATGCCGGGGAGGCCTAAAAAACAGAAGAGAAAGTTACAGCCTGGTGAACTTGAAGAAAAGAAAGCAGCAACAACAAAAAAGATTGACAAAAATAGTGGAAAACTTGGAAAGAAAGGTATAATCATGACTTGCAGGAATTGTGGTGGACAAGGGCATAACATAAGGAGATGTCCATTAAAGAAAATGAACCCACTAGCTGCATCGGGGTTGGATATACCAGCATCATGTAATCAAGAAGGAAACAAAGCAAAAGTAAGTCTTATATTTAAGGTTTTAGCTTTTCAGCTTATAAGTTCAATTGTATGCTAAAAATACTAACTAATTGACGATATGTGTAATATATAGAGTCAAAATGTAACCCCGCCAGTTGATCAAACAAGAGGAACTTCAGTGGGTGTGTCTCTAGGTTCTACAATTGCCACTTAAGTTGTACCAAGAAAAAAGAAATTGCAGGTGAGTCATGTGTGTTTATTGTTACATGTATTATCAGTTTTCCAATTTTTAATGAAAGTCAGTTTTTTCCTATCTAGTTCATATGTATTCTCCATTTGTGACAGGTGAAAGGAAAAGGTCAAGCAACATCTTCTACTTGTCCTCTAGTGCAAGGTCTGCACAGAAGAATACCAAGAACACTACTCAACAAAAGAAAAGAAAGGTTGAAGAAGAAAAAGGCCAAGTGAAGTCAAAGGTTGTTGAAGAAAAAGTATCCAATTGAAGACACCATTAGATGCTTATTATTACAACTGGTTGTTTTGTTTTCACTCTGACATTTGGTTGTTTTGTTTACATTGTGGATGCAAAATGTTTTTGTGCAAGGCAATATCTTAAAGACTATTTTGCTTTGCTATTTTGTGTGGTCCTTTGGTGACCTTAAAACTGGGTAGCCTTAATTTTGTGGTTAGTTTGTTTGTTTTATTGATGAAACCAACAATGTATCTTTGACTTCTAATGAAACTGACATGTTAGAGCTATTTTGGTGTTTTGTATGAACACAGGTATAGTTTTAGTAATGGCTCATTTGAATATTTGAGAATTTTATTCATTAATCTATTTCTGATACGATCTCATATATTTTGGAGCATTTGTGAATCAGATTTATTCATTAAACTATTTCTAATATGGTATCATATATTTTTCCGCAAAATACAATATTTTAAAAAATATATTTCATACCAAAATAATCGGTGAGATTTTCATACATGAGCACTCCTAAAAATCTAGAATCTTGAGAAAAAAAAAATCTCAACTTCGGTACAATTTTATATAGTACGGTATGTTGCGGTAAGACCTTGGATCAAAATTTCAATCGTTTCCGTTAAAAATATCAAAAGTTTCCTTTTTAAAATCAACGGAATTGAAAATAAGGTGTAATTCTAAAATTATTTGTTTGCTGGATTCTTCATTTAGTAATTAATTTCACAATTTTTCTTAATACTGAAGAATTCTTCAAAAAAATTTAATATTTTATTGACCGAAACATATATACTCGAAACGAAATTTCGATCTAGAAATTATAAATAGGGAAAATCGCACTTTACCCCCTAATCTTTTCAAGTTTTCGCAGTCTTCCCCCTAACCTTTACAGTTTCGCATTTTTTGTGCCTTAAAGGACTATTCTACCCTTGACTAAAGCCACGTCACTTCAAGCAAACAGAATATTCCGCCAGATTCCATTGCCTTGCTCAACGAGGTGGTTGCCTGAGACTTTTTTAAATAGGTGAGGTGGGAAAGTGCGAAACTTTAAAGGTTGGGGGAGACTGCAAAAACTTAAAAAGGCTGGGGGGTGAAGTGCGATTTTCCCGTTATGTTATATTACCATGTTCTTAATTTTAATATCGTTAGGAGATGAGATTTTAGTATATGTATTATGACTCAAATTGTACATGATATTTTTTATTTATTTTTTCATTATAATTACTTTATTTTTTTTATATTACGGAATGATGTGAGATGGAAGAAAATTGTGCATATATAGACAGTGATTGTTGGTTACTAAAGTTGAATAATGACCAGCCGTTTTTGGAAAAAAATACGTACGACCGACTTTGATTTAGATGTTTTTAATGAATAACTAGTATACGGGACGGGAATTTAAAAAATATATATGTTAAGTACCTTGTTAGACATATTGAAAATATTTATTGTACGACACGGTTAAAATATATAAAATGAAATAATAATATTTATATACAAAGAAAAATAAATTGTTAAATATTAACAAAAAAGGAAAGAGGATGGAGTTATATTCTTTAAAAATATATCACTCTAGAGTCTAGACATCTAAGTTACATAGGAATATTTACACACCATTGACGTTAAACTAATACCTGCATAATGAGCAAAAGATATGTTAATAATAGTTTAATATAACCGATTTATGCATGTAATAATTTACTTATTCTCAATATAAGCATTTTTTGGATATTATGTAAGAAAATGAATTATGACTTACTTTTTTAGGCTAAAATAGGTCGTCTCTTTGGAAGATGCGAACATTCTTCAGACCAGTCAACAGTCAAAACAAATTTCACCGCACAGATATGTGGCCTTACAAACTTCGGTGGCACTGGGATGATAAAAGTAAATGCACGATGCAGTAATGAAAAGACTCTCTCTCTTAATATTTTGATGCCATTTTGCTGAGTAGTACATGTATTTAAGTCAGAGTAGCATTATGATTAGTGTTAAATCTAAAACTAATATCAAAATTATATTTATATCTGGTCTTGTAGTTTTTTAAGATATACAGCTTCATTGCGAAATATATATTTTGCTTGATCATCGTATAACTTCAATTTCATAGTTCCACTGCCATCTGCTACTGTAAGACGAACGCGAAATCTAAAAGAAATACATTTGTGTTAATGTAAGAATGAATAGTTAAAAAAAAAGATTTATCTACTGAATCAATATCTGAAATTTTGTACAAACCTTCTTCTAATTGGATTTAAAAAATTAGTTTAAGAAAAGAAAAGATTCACTACCTGAAATTAGCCTTGACCACATCTTCACATGTAAGACAAACCACTTTGCCAAACGAAGATACGCATAAACCTCTACAATTAACGCAATGTGCTTCCCACATGTCGTCAACATCAATACTTTGAATACGTGCAATGATCCGAAAAAAATTAATCTGCATTGAGAAATGTCAAAACAATCATATTGAACTATGACTATAACGAAAAATTCAAGGAATAACGTACACCCTCATGATGTCCAAATTCACGAATCCAAATTCGTTTGGCATTTGAAATCTGTAACGACCTAGATATAGTGAAACCACTTGAACGTATAAATGAGATCATTTTTTTAGCACAACGATTTTCAAAAAACCTAATTTGAAATATCAAAATTAAATTAAACCTAAATACATAATAAGACCATGAAAATTAGATAAATCATGAATAGTTTGTATATACCAGCTCTTTAGATCATATGTAGAAGTTGTGTTGGTATTGAGGTAAAATTTTGAAAATCGATGCGTGTACATGGATAAACCTGTGTTAAAAGTAAACTTATAAGAGATACAAAATATATTCTTTTGTCAAGCAAATAAATGTCGTGTACCTTCAAGATCTCTCACTATAACTCCACATGCAAATATTATATTATTCCGATCAAGTGTCCGGAATAATGTTTCACCTTCTTCAGTGGCAAAATTATCACTTAATACCATACGAACAACTGTCATGCTATAAGAAACCCAAAAAAAAGTTAGAAAATATTTTCAGATGTAAATCTACTTGTTGGTCCCAAGTGGTCAGAAGAGGTTTAGAGGGGGGGGGGGGGGGGGGTGAATAAACCTCTTTAAAAATTTTCTTAAAATTTAACTTTAAAACTTTCAATTTTAACTGAACAGACTAAGCTGATCAGATCAGTTAGTTACAGTTCTGTTCGCGAACAAATCTTTGAACAGACTTGTTGACCACTCGTCTGATTGTTACTCAGCTGATTTTGCTAAAATCAGTTTTAATACTTAGAGTACTTGCAGCGGATTTTCAAAGTGTTTTTCACAAGTAATCTCAGTAGTTTGAAAAATGTTTCCCCAGTTTTATAAACTCCTTTAAATTTCTTTTTCAAACAGATAAGTCAATGTGTTTTATGCAACAGAAAATATGCAAGTAAAATGCAAACAAAAACACAAACGATTTTTATAGTGGTTATATGGATTTGAATATCCTTTAGTCCACTCTTCCAAGTCACACAGATCTTGGGTTATACTATAATCACAAAGTTTACAGTATACTCTGCTTGCGTCGAACAACAAATGAAACGACCACAAGTTCGCAATAGGAAATCACATAGAAAACCTATTCTCTGAAGTTTGATCACTCACAAAGATGGATCACAACTCCGCACAACACTCTTGTTTACAAAATCACTCAGAAGATGTATTTTTCTTGATTCTTCAACTCTGCTTTTGTCAACAAATGACTCGGCTGATGAGTGAGCTGTTCTTGAGACTTAAAGAATTTTGCTTCGGAAATTTCTCTCAGAAAGTGTGTTGCTTCCTTCTTCTTCGTCTCTTTCAGCTATTTATACTAGAGGATAGAAAAATGTCCGTTGAAGAGAGACAAGTTTCAAATTCCTCGAGTACTGGTCCTTAAAATCCGCGAACGGCTCTTTTGCAGTCTGTCCGTACTGTGAACAGTACTTTTCTGCAGGCAGCATTAAATGCACCCAGCTGATGCGAAGCATTTCTTCAATCATTTGTCTTTAATAACCTTGTACTTAAGCATTTATTACTCCAAGGGGCATTTATTACCGTTGGGAATACTTCATGATCTTCTTCACTTGGCTGACGAAAGTACATGTCTGATGGCGAACTCGGCTGATCTCAAACTTGAACAAATCTGATTTGAGTCGGCTGATCTTTATCAGTCAGATAACTTTACTTCAGCAGATCAGAAGTCTTGGACCTTGAACTTTGACTCTTCTGATGTCTTCTTTACTTAGTCAAAATTCCTCTAAAGGGATCATCAGCTAAGTTACTCCATACTTAGCCAATCTTGAAGTTTTGGAATCCTTCAAAACCTCCCTTTACAAATTGTCTTCAGAGTCTTCATCTTCATCCTTATCCAACACTACTTATAATACAAGTAAACTTACGTGGTATCAATTAGAAGGAGTTCTCGTCTGGAAAAACCTTCACATGTTGTATAACAATTGGTAACAGACACAACCAATCCAATAGTATCTACAATGACGACCAATCAATTTAGTGAGTTTTAATTTTTTTAATGAAACTTAAAGCACACACCAAAAAATTGTCTTACCAATCAATTGATCCTCAAAATTCACATGTTTTCCTATGTCTTTGAGTTGCACGATGGAGTTCAAATCCCGCAAGAAGTGATCATTATTTAGCAATAGATTTTCAACCCTTGACTCATTTCCGAATAATAGTTGATAGTGGTGAGGCACAAGTCTAAATTTTCTATCTGCTACAATAACACGTACATCACGAACATAGTAAACATTTCCTTCAATAAATTGGTTACTCAGGCGTCCAACATTGGGACCATACACCGCACCTTGCATGAAGAATTTCTGAAAATTTTATAAGTTAGTAACATCAAACCACCAATATATTTATTAAAACACATAAATTGAATCATTATATTATTTAGATAGTATATGATGCATTACTTCCTGATCAACGAACACCATCTTGAGAAATCTCTCCCCATGTCGCTTGTTGCACACACATACAATTCTTATCAAACGGACCATGATATTGAACGTGGAACCATGAGGATTCAACAAATGTAGAGGCGTACACACTAAATCTGCCTCTCCTGATATGGAAAATTGATTTTTATTTTTGTTAGATACTTTTTGATAAATATGAAGGAATGATTTTATTTAATAAGCAAATTACAAATATTAGAAATAAATAATATTCACATATAAAAGTAAAAGTAAATAGAATGATTTTTGTGCAGAAGACTACAAAAATATAAGCATCGTTTATATTGCAACACTAACTTCGAAGTACAATAAAGATAGAAAAGTTAGAAATCAAAATATCTAATCACGAACTGCAGCAAGTACTTCAGGATATACTATATTTTTTGTACAATTTTGCGGCATTCCTTCTCTGTTGCAGATAAGAATTTTTAATCACGAAGGATGTGTGACTCGTGACAATGCCACGTACAATTGTCCATGAGTGAATACAGGATCTGGCAGGTACAACCCAACTTTCTCTAGTGTTTGTCCTTGACTCTTGTTAATAGTCATTGCAAATGCTAATTTTATTGGGAACTGCCTTCTTTTCATCGGAATGAAAGTTTGAGAGCCAGATATCGACAAAGTAATTCGTGGAATCAATACATCTTTTCCAAAATGAGATCCCGTGATTACACGTGCTTCTATAACCTTTTCACCCATTTTTAATACTGTAAGTCTAGTTCCGTTGCACAACCCCAAAGCTTGATTAATATTTTTTAGGAGCATTATAGGAGCACCTACTTTCAACTCTATACAGTGATTGGGAACACCGGATATCTTTATTGAATGTAGTAACTATGTAGGGTGCATAGTTTGCTCATAGTCGGTGGATTCACTTGGACATAGTTTGTCCGCACTACAAAATTGTTTGGATTCACCCGGAAGCATATCGCTAGCATTATAGAATTGATTTCATCCACATCTTTATTTTTAGGGGCCAAATTGTCCTTTCCTTCAAATAAGCAGGATTCTTGAAATTACTCTCAATATGTGGATAAATGGACGATATCAATTGCTGTAAAGAATTTCCTTCATTTTTAATGAGTATTAGTCTTCTTAATGAAGTCTTGAGATTTGATTACTTTTTGCCTAAGAAATCTTATATATATATCTTAACTTTTATATACATACATATATATATATATATATATATATATATATATATATATATATATATATATATATATATATATATATATATTAATGGTCTTTGACCCATTTTGACTGAAATTCTAATTTTTGGTGTTTTTGAATTTCTTTTAATCAAAAAATAATTGTAGTAATTAGTTGAAAACTATGTAATAATAGTAAATCCTGTTATTTTCGGTATATTTTCATTACAATTAAGAAGGAAGTTTCATTCAGTTACAAAAGAAAATCATTTAGTTGCAATTCTATATTTAAATTTTGAATTTTGGTAAAAAATTACCATTAATTGTAGTAAATTGACAAGAAATATGCTATTTTACTAAATGTTTCGGCAGTTCATACCTAGGTAACTAAGTCGTGGAGCGTGTGCGGGTGCGTGTGCGTGAGCGTGTGCGCGAAAGCGTGAGTGACTGTAAATTTCAAGTATGAGAGAGCGTCACTAAAGCGTCTATAAAAAATAGTTTTTAAGAGATATAAAATAATTAAATAACATATTACAATAGAAAAAATAACATTACAAAAGTACAAAATTATCAGTATTACCATTTCATATAACTAAGATATATGATTTCATTCAGTTAAATAACTACATATCATTACAATCAAAATAAGTTCCATTACAATCAGTAGCATAAGTTCCATAATCATTATAGTCACAGACTAACAATGCTAGAAGTTTATATGTGCTTTACCACCCACCTTTGTTAATGGATGCATCAAAAAACCAACAAAAATTGTATAACAAGCACTGGTCACTGGTGTAATTGTATAACAAGCACTTAAATTATTCTTTGATACAAATTGTATTACTTACTTGTGTTGACAAATTACTTACCAAGCACTTAAATTGTTATACAAATAACTCTAACATCAAAGAACAAACACCAAGCAGCACAACAAATGCCAACACAAGTATAATTGTATAACAATTTATTTTTACCAAAAATGACCGGAATTAAATTAAAGTTTTTAACAGTGAAAATGATTTAGGGTAGAATTGAATCAAGTAATTACCTGCCCAACACTGGTCACTGGTGTAGAATGTAGAGCCATAGGTTTTGGAGGCTAGAGAATTCTAAGTTCTAAGCTTGAATCTTGATGAATTTTTTAATCTTGTTCAACTTCAACCATTGTAGAGCCATAGGTTTTGGAGGCTAGAGAATTCTAAGTTCTAAGCTTGAATCTTGATGAATTTTTTAATCTTGTTCAACTTCAACCATTGTTGCCGTCAGAGAAGTGAAAATGTAGAGTTTGATTTGGTAATGTAACATTTGGTTATTAGTTTAATGATATTAACTATAAAATCAATAATAACTTGTGGCTCTAATGTGTACACATATATTTATTTTTATAAATTAATTTTTTTCCACTAAAAAAAATTAATTTTAGTGATAAAATTTTATGTGGCAATGTTAAAGTTTTCACTTCTTATATATATTAAGTGACAATAACTCAAATATTGTCATTAAAATGGTTTTCATAAACATACTAGTGACAAGAATTGTAAAAAGGTTGTCACTATTGACATTTAACGATACCCCAAAAGTGACAACCAAAAAGTTGTCATTTAACCATAGTGACAATATTTATTGTCACGAGGTTGTCAATAAAATGGTGTCGTTAATTGTCAATAGTGACAACTTAAGTCACCATATAACTCAAATACTGTCATTAAAATGGTTTTCATAAACATACTAGTGACAAGAATTGTAAAAAGGTTGTCACTATTGACATTTAATGATACCCCAAAAGTGACAACAAAAAAGTTGTCACTTAACCATAGTAACAATATTTATTGTCACGAGGTTGCTAATAAAAGGATGTCGCTAATTGTCAATAGTGACAACTTAAGTCACCATATATTTATCATTAATAGCTATTAGTGATAGTTTAAAAATATATTTTGTCACTATTGCACTTGTCACCATTATTACCTAAATAATATTACTATGACAAAATTAATAATTTTTATCACTAAATGCATACAAAGAGTGAAAACTTTTACATTATCACTTAATTTTTTTGTAATTCATCTTTTTCAACACATTTTGACGAATTTTTATATAATTCTCGACTTTAAAATTTATAAAGCGCACATTTTGTAAGTATAATGCACGATCCTTTGTTTGAAAAAGTCGCGCTTTAAATTCAGATAAGACGCGCACTACTTATAAAGAGTGCGCGCTCTACCAACAACGAGTTCGCGCACTTAATTTCACAAATTCGCGAATTTAGTAGCGAATTTTGGTTTTGCGCTCTAGAGCGCGAATTGAGAGCGCGAATTGAGAGCGCGCAGAAAGGTGGGTCCCACGAATTTAGTTACCTAGGTTCATACAATAGATAAGTGTAAAAATTTATTTTTTATTAACATCATTAAGATTGGACACCACTATAATTAGGAAATTTGATTTAGCAATTAATTAAAATTCTTAACTCATGACAAAACCTTAGCCGAGATCGATGCTAATCAGTTTATTTTCCCATAACTCTATATAATCCTTATTATCTTTCATTTATATAGTAAATATTACTCTAGGATAATCACATTGCCCCTCTCAAGTTGTGATCTCACTCTTTCCTGTCATTCGACAAATTTTTTTTTTATTTGTATCTATTTGGTAAGTTTGTTTGTGTATATTATTATTATTTAATCACATATTTCTTTCATTTTGGATTGATCGATTTTAACTTCTTGATAATGTGGATATTTTAAGAGAATCTTCCTCTAATTTAAGACATCAATAGGTTTGAAATTCGTTATTGGTTTTATTTTCTTTTATTATGTATTATTAGTCGCTGTATTTTTCTTATATGTTTGCATTAATATCTGAACAATATGAAATTGATTATGATTATTGCTTAGTTTTATTTACAGGTTTGGAAGAACTTGAATTCTTTACTGCAAAAAATCTTAATCAAGCAAAGCAATGTTTGTAATCTTGGAAGATTGTATTGCTAAAGGTAATTATTTGATCTTGAATACTTTTTGGCTCCTAGAACTAATATTTGTGAAATTTTATTATAAAAGTTTTTAATGTGGTTGACTTAGAAGTAAGCCGATACATGAATTTATGAAAGTTTTCATCCTGAAACTTGAATCAAGAAATGAAATTCCAATTGCCATAGAACTTGAACTAAGATATGGAATCACGTTCACTATTGAAGATATTGGATCTAGGTAGATAGCTCATGTTATTTGAAATACTCACTATATATATCAAAATTGCATATTGAAAAGGAATAATAGAACTATATAGCTCATGTTGCTGGGGTTTTGGTTTTTGGGAATAACAAAAGTAAAATGTTCATACTCATACAATTTAGCTTTTGATTCAACTAAATATAAAATAACTATTGTATTTTGTGCTCTTTTATGACATTTGTGTCCATGTGAATGGACTTCGAAAGCGAGATTTTAAAGTGATCAATTTAGAGACAAAATGTTGTTTCCTTGATTCTTTCATAATTTAAACATTACCTACAAGGTTTTTTAAATAAATTTTGTAGGTTGTTTTCTATCTTATTTAAACCACTATTTTTCTATGACATGCAGGTACATATTATAAGAAGATTAGAGGGCAAAAAGACGTCAAGAAGAAATATGGACATGTAATTCCTTTCACTAGCCTAGATTAAATATGCGTAAAGTAAAACTTAATATAAATTGAATAGTTTAAACTTCTATATTGATATGGTGAACTATTTTTATATATATCGTAGCAATTCCTTTATTTTAGTTGATTTTAATTGTACTTTGTTATATTCATACATTTTCATTTGTGCAATTTCAAGACTTTATATATCTAAGTCTTCTTGATGAATTTCAATATAATCAAGTAATTGTCTAACTCAATCAATTGCGCCCCAAGTTGAGGTTATTGTTTATTCCATCATTTTTCTACTTTCACATGAATTTTGTTCATAATTTTGTTTGATGATGATAATTCAATTAGAAAATTTGAATTTGATCTTTTTTAGTATATATTTTCTATGATTTCACCTAAAGTCAAGAAATACATAAGGAGGAGTTACTCATATATTTTCCCTAATGTTACCAATTTCTTATTAAAATTATTTATTGAGTTTAACCATTTACTTTATGTAAAGAATAATATTTTTCATGCTATATTTGTTTTTCAGAACCGAGTTTTGAATAATCTCATTCTAAAAAAAATTATTTATAATATTTTAATGTAATTTTGTGCATAGCACGGGAATAGGCTAGTATATATATATATATATATAGGAGAATGGTGTTTGACTCCAATTAGACCAAATTCTAATTTCTGGTGATTTTGAATTATTTTTATTGTCTAAATTATTATATTAGTAAAACCAATAACCATATAAATCTTACAACATTTATGCCAACGTAATTCATATAAACTTTCAGTTACTAATTAAACATGTAAATGGTAAGAAATTCATATAAACCTTCAGTTACTAATTAATGAATTTATTATGCATGGTAAGAAAATCATAAAAAGAATCGGTAAAATTTGTCATACAAATTTTCTTCACACAAAAGCATAAGAATTGACTCTAAATCAAGAATAAATTACTAACAAACTAAGCCGTCCAACACTAAATTCTTTTTTTAACCTCACACAAAGACTTGCCCTTTTTTTTTTTGGTACATTCTTTTTCTGTTAATTACCATTAGCATGTAATTAATTACTTTTAAAAAGCAAAAATGAAGCCAACTTGCCAAAATTTCCTAAGTAACGGACGGGATGGTAAATTGCATTTGAATTTATCCTCCTTATAAAAGAAAATTTTGACCTCTCAATTCATTGTATGGTTTGTTTTTTTGGTTCCATCTTTTTCTGTATTTATTACATAATTATTTCATTAGCTATATATCAACTCATCTCTTGCATTGTATATAGTTTATTTTGCATTATATATATACACTATTTTTTTTTCTCTTATGTTGATTTCAGGTGTAATAAATGTCATAACAATTGAATAAGTAGGAGAGGAGGTATATTTGCAGTGATTTTATTCACGGCTAAGAAAACAACGCGTTTAGCATAACTAAGACTATCAGATTTGGGAATCATATTGGAGGCGTCACAACTGAAATTTCAATTGTTGAGTTAAGTTTTTAACTTTGAATTTTTACACAAGAAATTCGATTATAGTTTCATTGTCTATCTATGACTACTTTTAAAATAATGAGCAACTTATTTACAAATATTATTCTCTCTGATTTAATGATATATTCATTGTTTCAAATGTTATATACCATTATTATTTGATTATTCAAACCTTGAATGACATTGTGACCTTTTTCATATACCATTATACAAACTGCCAAATAATTTACGTAACAATTTTAGATAATATCTTTTTTGAGACAATTTTGTTTTGGTGGGATGACCTTTTGACTTCTATATATATTCAAAGCATTGATTGAAATTTCAATTTTTAATTTCTACTAAAACTTAATAAGTCATTCGATAATTATAAAAATAAATCTAAGAGGATTCTTTTTAATTTAAGAAGTTATGCGGAAGGGATGGGTTCAATTTAGTCAATTGATTTAATCATCCAACTTATATTCATTTAATTGGTTGATCACAATTAGACGCCTAAATCATTCCTTAAGTTTAGCTTGAACATGGCTTATACAATTCAATAATTTTATATAGGGAAGAGACCATTATTACCATACTAATTCTTCTTCTTGGCTGCAAATTGTTTTTTCCTTCTTCCACCCAACACATTGATTTTACACTTGGGGAAAAGCACAAACCACTTATTTTATCAAATTGATCTGAGTGTTCTCTGACAATAATCAAATTTGATATTTTGAGTTTCCTACATTAATTATTTGAATTTATTATATATTATTCACTTTTTAGTTACATTATTTTTATACTTACTTGCAACCAGCGTCCTATCGATATTATCTTATATTTGTTAATAATCTTATGTATAAAGGAATTGTTGTTCTTTTGAAGAATTCTTTCTATATAAAAATTTGAAAAAATGAAAAAATTATACCCTTAATACTTAGTCAGGTTTTATAATTAAAGTGATAACAAGTTAATCTCTGTCATGCGTTAAATACATTTTTTTTCATTAAGGTTAGAAGATAATTTATTCAAGAATCTTATATATAGGAGAATGTTCTTTGACCAAATTGAACCAAATTCTCTTTTTCTAGAATCTTGAATTATTTTTATTGTCTTAAACCATTTATAATAGTTTATAATTAATATACAATTACAAGGAGTTACTAAAGTATTACCTCCTAAATGGCTAAAATTTTTGAAAAACGTATTTGGACATAATCTAACTAATTGCACAAATCATCCATTTATTTAAAAAAAAAACTGTTACAAACTAATTAAATATGGAAAACCGTTTTATGTATCATGGGAATTTAACTAATTGCTCAAAATTAGGCATTTATTCATCCACTAATTAAAACATACGTATTTGGACATAATCTAACTAAAGCATTAATTAAAAACCATTTTATATTTTCCCTATTAATTTAAGGCTCAACAATTACATATAGTCATTAATATATTAATGGCATTCATTTCATAAACAAATTTTATTCATTTACTCACTGTATTATTCATTTTCGTTTTGATCTTATGCACTCTTTCTCTCGTGGATTCATCTCACTCGCTTGCATATTTTGGTTGATATAGTTCATGTTCTATATTTACTAATGTCTTCTCCTTCCGGTGATTTCAGGAACATACTAACTTTGTATTTGAATTTAATTGACGATTTTAAGCAGAATATGCATCCACCAAGAGCAACTGAAATATGATGAATCGTAATTTAAAGGTATCAAAGCTGAAATTTAATTGTCATGTTCAATGTTGAGTGGATTTTGTTAGGCCTATTTGAAATTTTACTTGATCATATTTATTTTTCCGGTAAAGTTTGGTTGATATGATTCATATTCCATAATTACTAATGTTTTCTCCTTCTGGTGATTTCAGGAACATACTCACTTTGTATTTGAAATTAAATGACGATTTTAAGTAAAATATGCATCCACCAAGAGCAACTAAAATATGATGAATCGTAATCTGGAGATATCGAAACTGAAATTTAATTAATTGTCATGTTCAATGTTTGAGTGGATTTTGTTAGATTTAATTGGAATTTTAGTTGATCATTTTTTTTTCCAGAAGATTTCATTTTTCTAACTAAGATTACTTTAAGCTCAATGTACTTTTCATTTTCATTTTGATCTTATGCACCCTTTGTTTCTATGTGTTCATCTCATTCGCTTATAGTAATTTCATGAGCTTACTCACTTTGCATTTGAATTTAAATGATGATTTAAAGCAAAAATTGCATCCACCAAAATTAATTGAAATATGATGAATCGTAATTTGGAGGTATCTAAACTGAAATTTAGTTGTACATTTTACCACTACACGTTTTTGTAGTTACATTAATTTAGAATCTATAATTAATTGACAATTGAAATTAATTATTTTTGACAAAAAGTAATACGTACTTTATGAATTGGACTTCTCAATCATTCATGATTTTGATTCTCCTAATTCATAATTTGTGGATGTTTAATCAGAAGACGACAAAGTTTAAAAGTTAACAAAACAATGAAACTATAATTACAAAAATAATTTTAATTTATATTTTGTTTAGATTTTTAAGGGTAAGGCCTAATTATGAAATCCCCCTCACGTATTGAGTATTAAGAAAATTCTCATGCAGTTTATTAACTGCATTAAAATATTCCCCTCACGTATAATGAATAAGGTAGTTAATTGCATTCAAATTTGTTCTCAATATATATAAAAGAAGACATGGAGCCAAAATTTTATTCATTGTGTGTTCTCAATATTTTGTATTAAGAAACATATAGTCGGTTGCGATATCTCTTTCGCCATTTTTTTAAATATACTTGTTGAGAAATTGACAAGAAAGATATCATTGAAATATCAATTCCACAAAAATCTATTCTATCATTTTGTTCAATCCCATATTATAAAACATTAAGAAACATATAGCCTGTTGCGATATTTTTTTGGCCATTTTTTTTAATATTATTTTCATAGATTATATTAAAAAATTGCAATTTTTTTTTTCTTCGTGCAAAATATTATTTTGCAGAAATGTTAGGAGTTTAGAACATAATTTTGATCCAAGCAATTATTTATAAATACATAATTACTAAAATGTGGAATATTTTTGTTCAAAATTTTGCCTGAAAGAAATACTCCATTTATCATATAATTAAAAAACTCTTATAGCTCATGAGATTGTGCGAAATCATAGGAAATATAAGAGATTACTATATAATTGGAAAAATATTTTTAAATGTGGGAAAGTTGGAGTAATTTTCGTTTTCAGAGAAAAAAATAATTTGTACTAAAAAATACTCTGGAAGGAGGAAAATAATGCAAGGGAACATAGAAAACAACTGGCATAAGCAATAAATTATTGTTTCTTTATTTTGCCCAATTGACTATCTTGCACGAATAAAAAAAAGTCAACAAATTTTCGTTAAATATGTTCAAATTGAGAAAATAAGAAAAGAGAAATTGCAATAAACTATATTTCTTTATGTGTTAAGTATGGGATGAAAATTAAAGAAATTGATTTTATGGGATTTGATATAGAATGTAGATTTAGGTCCCAACAACCCCTTTTTGACCCAGCTGATTTCAAAAGAGAAGGAAGCCTCTGAGAATCGCCGCCAACTAAATGAGAAGAGGATAAATGCTTAATCCAATTAACGAGTTAGGCCCCAGAGAGGAAGCCAAGCTCACATAACGACTCCATGACCGCAATAGCAAAGCTAAGCGAGCCAAGATCACCATCCGCGAGCCCCAACTAATGAAAGTAGGATTTTTTTAGGGTGCGGACATGTGAGTTACACCCTCACGTACGGGAAGCCTCATCATGCCGTTTATTTAATTCAGATTGATCTGGGTCATTGATTAGGTAACTTTGTCAAAATGAATTTGTAACTATTGACTTTAATTAAATTTTAATTTACCTAATTTACCCTTTCACTTATTTTTCTTCTAAAAAAAATCGCCTATGATATAAAAAGACCGATTTACCCCCAATTTTGCAAATTGACTCCTCTGTTTTGCGATTTTAGAAATTGAGTTATTTTGCTTGTTAAAAAAATAAGCCTCTCATATAAAAAGACCGTTTTACCCCCAATTTTGATAATAATTGACTTTGATAATTTTGCAAAAATTGACCCCTATTTTTTGCAATTTTATGAATTGAATTATTTTGCTTCTTAAAAAATAAAAATAAAAATCGCCTGTCATATAAAAAGACCTATTTATCCCTAATTTTGATAATAATTTACTTTGACAAATTTGCAAATTGATCCCTATGTCTTGCGATTTTACGAATTGAATTATTTTGCTTCTAAAAAACTAAAAATAAAAACTTTTGTCATATAAAAAGACTGCTTTACCCCCAATTTTGATAATAAATTACTTTGACAATTTTGCAAATTGAACCCTATGTATTGCGATTTTACGAAATGAATTATTTTGCTTCTAAAGAAATTAAAAAAAAAAACAGCCTGTCATATAAAAACACCGCTTTACCCCAAATTTTGATAATAATTGACTTTGACAATTTTTCAATTGACCCCTATGTTTTGCGATTTTACGAATTGAATTATTTTGCTTCTAAAATAATAAAAATAAAAAATGCCTCTCATCTAAAAAGGTCGCTTTACCCCCTATTTGATAATAATTGACTTTGACAATTTTGTAAATTGACCCATATATTTTTTGATTTTACGTATTGAATTACTTAGCTTAAAACGCAGCCTCTTATTTTTCAAACTTAAAACGCACAATGTTATATGAAGATACTGCTGGTTTTTTAATTTTCTGCAAAACTGAAATTACGGGAGTTAATTTGATGGGGGCCAGAACCAGGGGGTTGAGTATGCGAATTACTCATCTTCCCCACACCATTTCACGTACAATAGTAGGAAAAAAGGAGAATAGCCGTATGATCCTAACTATGAGATCCCCCAATTAATCAAATCTCACCAAATTAAAACTACTACCAACTAGTACTACGTATACTTAATCACTTAATATAACAATATAACCAGCAGAATTCAACGGGAAGAGCAGCTTAAGAACAGGGGAAGATTAGCCGAGCAACAATTTCATGAAATTAAGGCAAGAAACTTACTTAGGAACGTGATTCCAGAGGAGAATCACGAAGAGTAATCGTGATGAAGAAGAAGAAGGTGTGATGAAGAAAATTGCTTAAACCCTAATTACATGATAATTGTCCATATTAAACATGAAAATAAATCCATTAGTATAGTTTTTAGGGCTGCATTTTCGGTCCGATACGGGGCCAGACCCCCTAATTAGGTCAATTACAATTCGGACTCAGACAAACCGATTACGAAATAATGGTCTAATTGCATTTTTATCGGTTCATTTTGCCCTTTCTTTTCCCTGAAATTACAAAATTACCAGCTACAAAAAGTCGAAAATGCCATTGGGTCTTTTATTAAATTACAAAATTACCTTTAGACAAAAAAAATAAAACATTAATTTCTCCCATTCCTCTTGTTGCTCGTGTACTGCCCAGAATTACCTTAGCTGCGCGAAGAAGTCGACAGCCAAGGTGAGATCTTAATTTGTTCATTAAAATTAGTGCTAAATTGCTTAAATGACCCCTATGGTTTTTATGTTCATTAATTTCGAGTCATTACCCTCAAATTTAGCTTGAAGGAAATATTTGGGTTTTTTTATTTATGAACATTTTTTCGTTTTTTCAGGAAGAAAAGTGCACTTTGAGGCTCAAGCTGCGGGATTTTCGCATTTCTTGTTGATTTTTTATGAATACTTCTCCCCCTTGAATTTTGCCATGAAAATATTTATGTTAGCTAATTTTTTTTATTTCTTGTACAGGGACGAAGAAGGTGAGGGTGTAGAGTCTCTATCTTCGAAGGAATTCGGCCATTAATTTCACTTGAGGTATATTATAATTAATTATGATATTTTGCCGAATTTGGGGGAATGTTATGTAATTTGCCGAATTTTTGGGAATGTCTGAGAAATTTGTACAAGTTTGTGTATTTTGATAGTATTTTTAACTTGAGGTATTTTGTATTTTTTGTTAAGTTATGTCAAATTTTAGTTTAGTGTGTACATATCATATATTTATTTTAACTTGAGGTATTACTTAACTAATTAATTATGTCTATTTTGCCTTGAATTGTACAAGTTATGTGTGGTAGGGGTGCACATGGTTTTCAAAACCGTAATGGACCATCCCGTACCGTACCGAACCGTACCAAATATTAGGTTTTTTTTTCTCAAAACCGAAGGTCTTGGTATGGATGAAAACCGTACAGAGTATTTTGGTATGGTTTTGATTTTAGACTTCTCATACCGTAAAAAACCGTATTGTACCGAAATTGAAAAGAAACATGAATTAACAATTCATTTTTTTTATATTTACATCTAAATTTTATAAATTTATAATTCAAATATTATTGAATACTATATTATTTATAATTTATATTATAGTCCATCATAGTTTATAATTACTATATTGCTAGCGTTCAATTAAAAAAAAAAATATGCTCTAATTTAGCACAAATTAAACTTGTTATATGTTGAAAACCTAAAATGCAAAAATTCTAGACAACAAATACCAAATAGTAAGTTTCTTCACATAATAAAAACAATGATCAAATAATTAACCAATTAATTTTATTCAATTAGGTCGAACTATAGCGTCAAATTTGTGAACATTTTCTTTTCCGATACTTTATTTAATGAAAAAAATTAGTTTGTAAGATATTATATTATTAACTTTTATATAATTGTTAACTATGTAATCAATTATATAAGAAAAATTGCACGAAAAAAGTTTGTTCGAAAAAACCCCAAAATCGTACCGTACCATACCAAAACCGCACAAAACCGAGTTTGTTGGTATGGTTCATAAAACTCTAGTTTGATTTTGAATTTTTAAAAGCCGCACTAATTGGTACGGTCCAAATTTTGTAAAAAATACCGCAGAACCGTATCATGTGCACCCCTAATGTATGGTGTACACGTTTGTGTATTTTGATAGTATTTTTAACCTGAGATACTTTGTGTTTTTTGTTTATGTCAAATTTTAGTTTAGTGTGGACATATCATATATTTATTTGGTTGGTTTTAATAAACGGTTCATTGTATGTTGGTGTTTGGTTCCAAATGGTTGGAACTTGTTTTAGGATATACAAATGGATGAACGGAAGAAACAAATGATTATGTTAATGTTTCATCGTATTTTTTGGATGGGCGTATTTTTTATATGGTTTCGTGTTAAACAACTCCAAAATCGTCGGAGACCCGTACGGTATAGCATAATCCGTAGGAGACGTAAGTATAAGAGGCTAAAGGCCAAACAAACAACATTACGCAAATCGAAATTATTTCTCAAACCTCCACCACTTTTCAAAACCACTTTTCCAAAGGTCAAACAAACAGACCCTTAAATGTTACACGTTTCATATAAGAGACCTCCACCACTTTTCCAAAGGTCAAACAAACAGACCCTTAAATGTTACATGTTTCATATAAGAGGAACTTATGCGTAACTCTCTTGGCAAGAAGTGTAAAATAATTTATACTTGAGGGACCATAAATATAATTTAGGCAAAAGAGTTTATGGAAGAAATGGTTGAGAAGAGAGAAGGAAGAAGGGGGATCGGGTTATAAACTTATTAAGGAAGAGTTTGGGGGAAAATATCTAATTATTTTCTCTCCGATTTTAGGGGATGTGACATTTGAATTTGATGTGGAAATGTGTGCAGGAATTTGTGCCTTGTACGATGTTACGTAGGAGCACGCTTATGTAATTATGTGAGACGCACTTGTCTTAATTCATAGAGTTTTTTTTTTTTTTTTTTTTTTCAAATTATATCAAAATCAAGGGTAAATATCATGAATCTATGTTAGAGAAAATATAAAGAACTATTTTTGCATATCAGAGAAAAAAGTTTCTCAAAAATCAAAATCGTAGGTAGATATCCTAAATTTGCAGTCTGAGAAAATATGAAAGGCTAACTTTACATGTCGAAAACAAAATGTCCAAATATCGCTACTTGGCAAAACATAAAGAACTAAAAATGCATTTTTTCCTAGGTAATCCATAATTTACCCATCTTTTTATTGGCCATATTCTTTTAATTCTATTAACGTCTTCATACGGTATTAGTAATTTTAAATACTACATTTTATGGGACCAAGTATTTTAGGGAGTGAAGGAGTTCCAGCTTTCTTTGTTTTCATTAAAGAGATGTTTCCATTTATAAAAAAAATTAGGCCTACTTCATATATCGTGATGAATTGAAATGTCTTCGTCATAAAAACTAATTGGAGTATTTATTAGTATTGTTTTGAGATATTCTAATATAGTGTTTCAGAATCAAATCAGGAAATCAGGTAATTGGAGGAGATTTTTCTGATTGGAGTATTTTATTTGACATGTGAATTGCGAACCAATTTAAGTGGAGTGCACGCATTTTGTTGACTCTTATTTGCCAATCAACAAAATGGCCAACTGAAGAAGATTATTGAATTTCTTTTTTTAAAAATAAAATAAAATAATAAGATTATTGAATTGGAGTATATAATTTGACATGTGAGTTGCGATAGTTTTCAATTAAGCTAAATGCAAAAAAACTGTGTGCTTTATCTAACTAATCAAAATCTCTTGGTTATTTTAAGTGACAAAAATCCTCTTGTGTTCTTTTTTTATTGACAAAAAAAAAATATTAAAAATTCTTTCATAAATTGTATGGAAATTTTTGTTAGTTGTTTATGTGAATAGAGGATTATTGTCAATTTTCAAAGTTACTAGGGGTTTATTGATATTTTTTAGGTTAAGAGGGGTATTTTTGTACTTTGTATCATTTGATGGGGGTATACTATTTATTTTAGATTGGGAGGATCTTTTTTATATAAAAAAAAATACAAGAGTTTTTTTGTTAGTTAAAATAACACATAAATTTTATTTGTTAATTAGACAAATCACAAGAGGTATTTTTCCATTTCAGTCTTTTCAATTTGTTTTAATGAATTGAAAACCATGTTGAATGGTTGAATCAATGACATCACTGTTAAGAACTTAAGAATCAAAATAATGGTTCAAATATTTAATAACAAAAATTAAATGTGTCAAAAGTCATCAAATTATGATATGAGATGTGTTATTTAAGAAGATTTGATATCAATCAAATTTGTCTAGTGTGGTGTATAAAGTGTAATTCTCTCGTAGCAAATTACCTGATCAATTATTATTCTGAAAAGGCGTTTATTCTTGTGATAAAAAAAATGACAATTTATATACCTCTTTGTAAAAAGATATCGGTGCCTTCATTTTATTTTTACATCTTCAGATAAATGAATCACCCCAACATATATAGTGTCCTTTAGGAATATAATAGAAGTAAAGTGACAATTATTTTGAGGGTAAATTGAAGGAAGTATGTTAGAAAAATTGATTAAATGGATCATTTGTTCATCAAAATTATGTATAAGTCGTAATTTTGAGCGCATGTGCACCACTAAATAGTCATTTTTCAGGAGATAATTTACAAAACAAAAAATAAAACTCTGTTACTTGCAGTACTATAGCTTAAATTCCGATAATGTGTTGTCAATAGTTGGAATATTTGCCATGCTCGAGGTGCATTTCCTAAATGACGTGTTAGTTTATTTATTTTTTTTTTTTTTTGGGTGTACAAAAGGGCAACACTACTAAAATAAGATGAATTATTTTCAACCGATTTAAATCATTTGAAATTGAGTATAAAAAATCCGCTGAAAAATCCATGGAAATTTTGATGGAAGGTAAATCCGTCGAAATTTCAGTTTTTGACGGAAAATTTCTATCGAAATTTTTCAAAATTTCAACAGAAAATTTTCGTTGAAATTCAACTAATACGTATACACTCTTTCCTTTCTTTCTTCCACTATCCAGTACCCTTCAAATCTTTCTCTCCCAATCTCTCTTTGGGCCGCGCCACTCTCTCTCCGACGCCGTCATCTCCAGCTCCAGATCTTCACGGCTCCGCCGTCGGCTACGCGGCTCCAGATCTCCAGATCCAGATCTATCATCCCGCCTCCGACACCGCATTTTCGTGCCTTGGAGGTATAAATTACTATTTCAGTTATATTAAAGCCCATTTTTCTCTTCTTTGATATGTGCTGTAGAGTGTAGATATTTCCTAGAAAATGTTAGCTACCTAAAGTTTACTAACAGATAATTATGTTATATTACCATGTTCTTAATTTTACTATCGTTAGTAGGGCTGAAAATCAAACCAAGCTACTCGATACTCGACTCGAGCTCGTTCGATAAAAGCTCGTTTGAGCTCGGTTCGTCACACTAATCAAACAAGCTTGAACATCTTTTTTCGTTCGATAAATTTTGAAGCTCGGCTCGAGCTCGACTCGATAAGCTAAAAATTGAAAAATTACATGTAAAATATCAAGCTACTCGATACTCGGCTCGAGCTAGTTCGATAAAAGCTCGTTTGAGCTCGGCTCGATTGAAAATCAAACCAAGCTCAAACACAAAATTCCAAGCTCGATAAAAATCAAACCAAGCTTGAACAGTGTGTTGTTCGATACTATTCGGCTCGATTACAGCCCTAATCGTTAGGAGATGAGATTTTAGTATGTATTATGACTCAAATTGTACATGATATCTTGTATTTATTTTTTCATTTTAATTACTTGGTGATTTTTTTTTTTTTTTGTGAGATGAAGAAAATTGTGCACATAGATGGTGACTATTGGTTACTAAAGTTAAATAATGACAAGCCGTTTTTAAAAAAAAATACGTATGACCGACTTTGATTTAGATGTTTTTAATGAATAATAACAGGCCGTTTTTAATTGCATTAGTCTTCTTAATGAAGTCTTGAGATTTGATTATTTTTGCCTAAGAGATATATATTACATGTAAAATGTATATGTATGTGTGTTTCTGTATGTGTGAGTGTAAATTTTATATGCAAGGTTTTAGTTTTATTAATTACCATCTACTAAGGGGATTTTTGAAGAATCAAACAAGAGCGAAAGACAAAAATATCGTCTATGCTTTGTCTAATTTTCAAAAAATCATTTGTTTTATTTTAATTTTCAAAAACCCCACTGTGATATAAAAGAGAGTGTGTTTCAAACGTCAAAATTGTAAGTATTTGTTCACATTTTACTTTTGATATAATAATTTTACCCCTGATATCAAAAGATAAAAACACCCCCTATATTTTTATAACTTCTAAAAAACCCCACATGTGTCATTTTAAATCCTCAAAATCCCCCTATGTTTGGTTTTAAATATCACACTCGACTCAATTAGTATATACTTAATTTTTTGAAAAAAAAACAAAAAAAAAAACAAATACATAAGGATAATCTTGTCATTTCACCAAAAGTCAAAAGGAAAATTGTACTTGGATTAAGTATAGTATTTAAAACCAAATACAAAGAAATTTTAGGGAGTTAAAATAATATGGAGAATTTTTTGGAAATTAGACAAATCATGGGGTGTTTTTGTCTTGTACTCATAAAACAACTACCGAGATATATCATTTGGAGAATGCACGTGTTTCACGGCTTATTTATAGCGTCTAAATCTTCCATTTCTATTTTTATTAGAAGTACCAGCTTTCTTGTCAAACCTCATTTTATTTCCTTTTAGTATTAAGTATTAGAAAATACGTTTTTCATTTAAACCTAATTCAGCTATATATCGTCAAAAATTTAAAGGGAAAAATGAGGTTTGATATAATTATACTGACTACTCTCTATAATTGACCGGCTCATCCTCGGAATCCGAAAAGAAAACAGAGACAGAACGCACTTAAACTATCTCTCATGTTATAGATTCATTACAATAACTCGCTCGTGACATTAATTTCATCAAAATTAGTTTTAATTCTAAAAATACCTCTAAATACTATTTAAAAAATCACAAACATCAAGGATGGTAAACCGATTTCATCCATATTTTCGTTGACTTAATTCATTTTTAACCAACTTAATCCAACTTGCATGCATTTTCACGGCTAACACTTACCTCACTCAATTATTGCTACCAAACACGTTTTATGCAATAATTTAAAAACATATAAGTTGTATGGGGCAAATCATCCCGGTTGACTTTTAATAAACCTTCAAATTTGTGATGCCCAACTACGGATTACCATTATATTATACATAATAAAAAAATAATAATAATAAAATAAATAAATAAAAAAAAAAAAGACTTTTCATTTGTTGATAAAATGACCAAGTACTTTAGCAAACAACAGTATACACATTGACTAGTTTTCAATTGCCATTAATAATTCTCCGTAAACAACACATTTTGAGCAACTAGACATCGTTTGGTTATATGGGAAATTTAAAAGTTACCTCTTCTATTATAAACATATGATTTTTTTAAGTAAACATAAATAGAAGTAATCAAGTTGTCATAGATAGGAATTGAGACATGAACTAATGATGGTTAAGCTGATTAAACATTAATGACGAAGTATTATTATATTTGGATCAAATTCTTAGTTTAAATTCTTGCTCGGCCAAGCTGCAGGAAGTAAACACATGGGCTCTCCTACTAAAACAATAGAGATCTTTACAGGTTAATTTATTTTTTAGCAATACTTCTCCAAAACCATATAACAAACGAAATACACTTGTCATATGATCAGATTACAGTCCAGTTTCGATATAATACACACGCTATGTGATTGCCTGGCCCAAATTTGAAGACATGAAATTACTAAGTCAAGATGTTAATATATACGGAAAAATTGCACTTTCAGTCCATTAACTTTTGAACATTGAATAATACACATTTGGTCCTAATATAACTATTTTAATATTTGATCTATTGAGCACAACACATTTGGTCCTCTAGTCATCAGTATCACTCTGGTCTCCTATCTTTATGTAAAGAGAAGGACCAAATGTGTTTGAGTTTCAAAGATAAAGGATTATAACATTGAAAAAAATGGAAGTTTGGATCAAATGTGTTCAAGTCAAAGACAATTTGTGTTGCGACGTTTAAAAAAAAAAGGCGGACTAAATATATTACTTCTATGATCTTCCTTTGTTTTTCTTTTTGTTTTTTGTTCCCAAAACTTGGTCTGATTTGTTTGCTAGCTTAACTCTTGGTCTTTTTCGCCTTTCAGTGGTTCTTGTATTTGTAATAGCTATGTTTTATTAGTAATTTATGGAAGTTTATTATCAAAAAAAAAAAAAGATATTATTAGGCCATTGTCATCATAGATATTACTTATCTATATATTTGTATTTTACTTATATTATTATATATTCATATTATTTTTTACGAACTAACTATAGAGGGTGTTTTCGTCGATTAAGATATATTCACTGCTACAATCGTTAGTGTATAAATAAAATTTGAAGTGATATTAATTATTATATCAAGTGGTCATACCATAATACGTGTTATTATCAGTGCAACATAACAAAATATAAATTATCATTCTTTTAACTCATTCTTAATGAAAGTTTCGATTACTTACTTTTCATTCATTATATACAAATTCTTAAAATGTCATATTAAATTTGATATACAAATTTTGATAATCACAAATAGGTTTAAAGTTTTTTTATGTAATAAATTCCTATAAATTTAAAGCCTGTGAAACTGATCCTGGGCAAGAAGCCCATCTCAATCTAGTGAGCTTTAAAGCTTGATTTTGGCCCAATCTATAGATAATTAATTATCTGCTGTACTACTGGTTCCATCACTTTAACGAGCCTTGATCCAACGGACCCGTTAACTAGCTCATTGAGTTCAAAGTTCAAACTAACTTCATATTACAAATTCAAGATAGGAGGAGGAAAATGGATCTAGGATGATACCATTTGTTGAAAATATGTATCTGATAATAAATAATTTATGTATATATATATATATACTCATAATGTTCAACCATCAATTTGAAAAGAAATTAGTCAATAATCATTTATTATCTTATTTATATGCATATATTCATTTATCAACATGAAATATTCATATCAGTACAAGTAATTTTGTAAAACGTAACGTTGTTAAATGTATTGAGTGTTGATCTTTTCTACGTAGAAGTTTGTTGAGTTACGAAGAAAGTTTGAACACTTGAGTTAAGGTAAATAAATTATAACGTTAATAGAATAAAATATTGATTTGACTTTTGAAAATAAAGATTTTATTGGATTCAAGAAAGATTCGATATCTGCATAAATTCGAAGAAAATCGTAGGCTTGAAAATTTTATATCCTAGCAAGCTACGCATTTGACAAGAATTCGATGCGTTATAAATGGAGCTGGATCTGAGTTAGGTTGGATCAAACCCATATCCAATCCATTCATAGTCCTAATTTTCTTTTAAAAAGAAATTGATTTATTAGATATATTTTTATTATGACTAGCCTTTGACTAATTACAATTAGTTAGCAAAATAGGACACGCAAATTTGATAAGAACTACTTTAAATTCAACTTTAGCGGAGAAATATCTTACTCTAAAAAATCTTATGGACATATGATACGAGGTCACGTCATAGGTTATTTTCAAGAAAAAAAAAATATGGAAGATTGTGGTTCAAGAATTCAAACTCTTGATAATTTCGTTTGATTTCTTTTAAAGATCCTTTTCCTTTCAAAAATAATTTTACGCGTATTTATACATGAAAATGTTGACTTTAAGGTTTCAACCAAAAATATGTAGGTTTGATTTAAACTTCTATACAATGCATTTGACATATTATATAACACCTATAAAACTGTGTAGTGGGGTGGGGAAGGAGGTTGCTTGTACAGTTGTACCATTGTGTAGAAATATGAAACAATAATTTCATTTATTTATTTTAGAATTTCAACAAGAAATCAGGTCCAAAAACACAATGGTACAACTGTAATTAGTCAAAGGCGGATATGTTAAGAGGTCTCATAAATGAAGCTGCACATCTAAAAAATTCACTAAATTTCTGAACACACCATTCGAAATCCAAACAAACGGACCTCATCGTAGCTTTTTGATATTTATGAATTTTGATTTTGTTCCTATTTCTTTTTTAAACTACAATTAATATAATAGGTGGGTGGGCGGGTGGGCGGTTGCAGCTTGTAGGTGGACCAAAGTCTTAATTAAATCAAATTTTCTTTTAGAGAAAATTGCCCTTTTATCCCTGATCTTATAATCAGGTTGCACTTTTCCCCTCGAACTTAAATTTATTGCATTATCCATCTTGAACTTATCTTAATATTGCACGTTCCCCTGAACTCTTTTCCAAGCACTTTTTCAGCCAAAAAGTTGAGGAAAAAAAATGCAACTCAAAAGTTTAATATGAAAAGTACAACAAAATTGTAAGTTTAGGGAAAAAAAGTACAACTTTGATATAAGTGTAGAGGACAAATCTTTCCCCTCAACTCGACCTAGTCTCACGTTTCCCTAATTTTCCAGTTTTCTTTTTACAATGACTTTATGAAACTAAAACCAAAAAATAATTAACTTTGGTACATAGCTTAAACAAATGAATAGCTTCAGCAGTTTACCAAATTTACATAACAAGTACCTTTTATTACAAGATTCAAGCTTTTATATACAAATACTATAGACATGTATGCCGGCTTTCCAGCATACTAATCATAAATAATGAGCGAAAAAAAAAAAAATCATCGCTACACCAGAAGAATTAAATAGGACTAAACAATGCAATAACAAAAAAATATATTGCAGTTTGCCAACAAAACAATCAATATGGCTACACTAGTTGGCCATTATATATCATAACAACTGAACATCTTCAATTTCAAACTGAGATTCTTCTTCTGTAAACATAGGACCTGGCGAAGTAAACATAGGCAGCAAGTCCAACTGTACTTAGCCCTGCCAGAAGCCAATAGAAGTAATCAAGATGTGCCCGATTCAAGTTATCCGCAAACCAACCCTCTTGACCGTGCACTTTAGTCAAATTCTCGATGAAAGATACAAGAAAACTGCTCAAAAGACTGCCCACACCAAGTATACTAAGGTACATAGCCAGGCCTATGCTTTTCAAATCACATGGAATTTGATCGTAAAAGAATTCTTGTAGACCAATCATGGTGAAAACGTCAGCAACTCCGGAAAGAACATATTGTGGAGCTAACCACCAAGCACTCATTGGAATCATGGCCTTAGGAAAGTCGACCAACCCATATTCCACAGCAGTTGCCAGGCGTTTCCTCTCGACAATAGCAGCAAAAACGATTGAAAGTAAAGATAAAAATAGTCCAATTCCAATTCTCTGAAGCATTGATATGCCTGAGGGCTTTTTGGTAATTGATCGGGCAATGGGGACAAAAACACGGTCGTAGATTGGAATACAAATGATAAGGGAAACGGTAATGTAACATTGTTGAAGTGAAGCAGCTGGGATTTGGAAGGTGGAAGTGATGTGACGGTCTAGTGTACCTGCTTGCTTGGTGAATAGAGTCGCAGGTTGTGCGTACACAATGGAGTATCCCAAAGCCGTGAACCATATTGGAACAAGCCTAAGAATTGATTTTGCGTCTTCCACGTCCCTTATGCTGCAAAATTTCCCATCTTCAATTGAGCCATCGGCTGCGACTAATGCTTTGTCGAGAAACCTAAAACAAATCAAAAGTAACATTAAGTAATGGGGAAGGTGAACAGAGAACATTGTAGCAACTAAGAAAATTATAACTCAGACTTTGGCCTAACTTATCAGACCACAAGACAGTATTGCACTTGCTTTTGAGTTTGTTAAAAAGACTTACTCGAATTGAGTTTTTTCCTGAGGTAAACTTCCACAAGCTTCCTCGTCATTGGATAGAGCTACAGGGGTAGCCCGCCAATTTCTTGCGGCTTTAACAAAAACTCGATTGATTCTCACAAATGGATTTTGTCCATCACTGTTTACACGAAACCGATAGGTACGAGTTCCGACCAAGAACACAATCAATGTCAAGAACATGACAACAGCAGGGATTCCAAACCCGAGTTCCCATCCTAGATTCTCTTGAATGTATGTAAGAACCAAGAGTGGTACCAAAACACCTCCGGAAGAGAAACAATACCACCAATTAAAGAATGAGCTTTTTGCTTTGCATTCATTTTTGTCGTCTTCATCAAATTGGTCGGCTCCAAAAGCTTGTACACAAGGCGTATGCCCTCCTTGAGCTAATGCCACCAAGTATAAAGAGAAGAAAAAGAAGACAATTTGTATATCGGGTGGAGAACATGTAGTGGTGTTGTTTGCTGATATTTTGCACTCGGAATTGAATGAATTCAGTGAAGCTGATAGAGACAAGAAGACGAGTCCCTGTGGTCCATCACAATCAAAAAAATATTTGATTAGCTCTTCTAAGTTAGACAATCTTATCCATTATTGAAAAAGTCATTAACCATTAATAAAAAGATACAAGTAGAATAACAAAACATCAGTTAGGCTTGTTATCATATTCAAGATGTGCTCACGTCAACCCAAAAAGACAATTCATTTCCTACTTAAAAAATATGGTTTACTTAGTATGTCAATCTGCACTAAATTATAATTCAAGTTCGATAATTATTGGTTTACCAAATGCTTTTTTGTTAAGTTGATGCAATTTGAGGCTCAAGTTTCCTATATAGGACCTTGCTTGAGAAGAACAAAGTGTGCAAAACAAACTAGTATTTTGGTGTACCGTGTACACTACACAGTAGTGGATAAAGCTTAATTAAAGAACTATAAATAACAACAGTATCACAAAATTTTGCAAGTTACATGATCCCATTGGAGAATGGACTTGAATCTATATCGTTTAATCATAATTAAGCAAAAGTAATTCTTAAACTTTAGGTTCATTCAAATAATTAAGTCGAAAGATAAAATATTAGCTTAATATTCACAGTTTGCCTCTGCCAATTTGCACACTTTAAGGTACATATGAACATAGGACACTTCAAGAATTCAAGATGAGGCTTAGCAAAATTTACCATAGAAAAGTTCTTTTTCTTTCTTAAGAAAGGAATATATTCTTATTTGTTCCAAAAAAAAAAAAAAAAGGAATCGATTCTTATTTAGAAAATAATAATTTAGTATAAAGATAAAAAGCCAACATTAATGTTCGTGGAGGGACCATTTTTGGGTATATGTCCCTAAACTCTAAAGTAGTTTTTTTATTTAATTTCTCAAGTAAAGAATATATTCTTATTCAAAAGATAATTTCATATAAAGACAAAAGCCAACATTAATATCGTGGAGGGACCTTTGTACACTTTGGGAAAAATTGATATAAGATATATATATATATATATATATATATATATATATATATATTGACCACATGTAAAGAATTTTACCTTGCCCATGGTCAAACCGTTGCTTTCTATACATTTTTTGGTAATTAATCTTTACTTTATATACAATTCAAGGTCACAAGTGTGATTTAACATTTACCCAAAGAAACTTACGTCACGCCACACGCTAACAACCACCAAAAACCACATGACTTAAAAATAAAGCTACAAACACAGTATATTTTTTTCTTCTCATCGAATATTTAACAAACAAACAAACAAAAACCACATGACTCAAAAATAAGGCTACACAAACAGTATATTTTTTATCTTCTAATATACTTCTTATATTCTAACTCTAAAAAACTTATATCATAGCTTTGTTGAATGTTTCATATTTACCTCATTCTTTACGCGCTTTCCCATATTATAGAAAAATTATTTTGGAAAGAATATGTAAAAGATTTTCAATACTTATTTTTTCAAATCTAGGAAAAAATTAAAAATGAAGTTTTAGGGCCCTGTTTGATTTGCTTTTAGTTTTTACCCATACAAACATAATTTTTTTCTATTTTTCCATATTTGTACCGCATTCACCTAAAAACTAAAACAAACAATTTTTTCAATGCACCAAAGCGGTAGAATCTCAATAAACTCTAAATATCTAAAAATATTCTGCAAAAATATTTGCATAAATAGAGTAGATTTTAAACATACCGACACGTAGAGCACACACGCAACAATAATCGTCCGGTATCGGCCGGAAAACGAATCCGCCACAAAAGCACCCAGAATTGGCAAAAGCGACGCCGTTCCGTACCATGCATTCAGCAGCGACGCCGCTGCGGCGGTCGATTGTCCCAACGACCCAGTAAAATAGCTTACCAAATTTGAACTTATTCCGTAATAAGCAAATCTCTCCGCAACTCCAACTCCTAAAAAATACCAGAACAAATTAAAATAAACCAAAAAAATAAATAAGGAAATCAGTACCAATTATTATTAAAAAAGAAAGGTTCTGATCATAATAACGGCCGGCGTACCTATGATGAAAGCAGAGGATTTCCAGCACCCGGATTTCGATCGGACCGAGGGGCGACCTTTGTAGTCCTCTGAGCCCCGGACGAATTTGTCCTGCACTAAAGGAGCCTCGAGCTCTGAGATTTCGTCTGTAGAGATAGTCATTTTCTCAAAATTTCAAGTAATGAATTGAAAGGATTTTGTGATTCGAAAATTGGTGCACCAATCACTATATTATATAGTAGTATTATCGTCTGTGGCGAGTGTGCACTGTTTCTTACGGTTATGTGGGTCCCAGATTTTTTTATACTTTATTCAATTTGTTTGCCCAGATGCTCCTCATTCTTATCCACCCCAAAATGACTAGTATTATTACTTAATTAACTTAATAATTATTTCGTGGAAGATGGATCAACGAACGAACGTACAACACGTGGAAGTTATACTTAAAATCACACTAGCATTTTTTAATTTGAGGATTGAGGAATTATTCTCTGCTTCCCACGTATATTAAGAAAGGTTGAATAGGTCATGTTCCCATATGAGTCTTGTGTAAAAGTCACGGTCCATGATTCTATTGAATTAGATTTCAGTTGAACCTCAAAGTAGAGGATCAGTCGGATCAAAGGGTAATAGAGTAGACAATTAATTCAAAATAGGTTAACTATGAGTCCCGACAGTTTACCTATATATTTCTGTACCAAAAAAAAAAAGTTTACCTATATATTTTGACATATCAACCATATTATTCTTATAAGACCTATACTTGCAGACAAAGACCATATTGATTTAGACTCTTGTAGCTTGTTTGGTTGTAAGGAAAAGCAAGGAAAAATTGTAAGAAAATGAAAAAAAAAAAAAGAAATGAAAGGAAAGGAAAAAAAACAAAGTCATTTTCTCGTACATGTTTGGTTGTTAGGAAACCTATTTTTTTCAGATGTTTGATTGTCAAGAAAGTTTAAAAAAAGAAGTAATACTTCTGATAAGTATCTCCGTTTAATTATAAATACTTTCAAAATTGTAGAATATATTAAAAGTGATTGCAAAATAAAATTTATCAAATTATCTCTAGAAATATAAAGTACATCTATATACGGCCATACGGGTTTATACTTATAAGATTTATATGCATACACACCCACACATATATGTTTATATGTATGTGTGTGTATATATTGTCTTTTGTTATTTGTACTTTTTCAATTTCAGGTTGTTTTTGTGTCTGAAATGGGAGTTTTTGCGATGTTTTGTGGGGGCATAATTTCTATTATGACTTGAGAAAGTATTTCTTTTGCTAATAATAAATAAGCACAAAGGGAATTTTGGTAAAAAAAAAATCACAAAAGAGAGATTTTGATAGTTAGACAAAGTATAAGGATTATTTTGCAATTTTCCCATCTAATTAGTAGGGAATACATTAGGAATTACATGGAAAAATGTTATTTATGAAAATTTTAGTTCCAAAACGATCAACCAACCAATCTTTAAAAGATTGTAAATATTTGAGTTTTTGGCACTTTGCACCATGAAAATATAGGGTTTGGCATTTTGCATCCAGATTTAAACATTTTGGCACTTCATACCCTGGTAATATAATTTACTTGACACTTTGCACCGTACTGTGTGTTCTAGTGAGAAAATTTGTTAGTGAAAGGGTATAATAGTCAATTTTGAATATTTTTTTGGCACTTTGCACCATACAAATGTAAAATATTGACACTTTACACCCTTAAAATATAAACTTTTTGCACTTTCCTCCTTGACTTAAAATTTTTGCACATTTTTAATTTTAACAAAATTTCTGAGCTATTAGCAACTAGGTAAGAACACTTTTTTCTTTTTTGTAATTCCTAAATTTGACATGCTAATAGATAATATACATTTGTAGAGTATGTTGTGTATAATTTTTTTTGGAAACAAAAACAATAAAACGTGTATCTATTATATAATTTTGTATGAACACTACAACTTATGCACATCATTATTTATTTATGAACAAAATGTAAATATAATTTGCAAAAAAAAAATGACTATTTTTGTTATAGAACTCAAAATAATTTTTTTCCCTATGTTTGATTGTAGTACATTGAAAATGACCATTTTAACTCTCTACCGACGATATTTAAGGGCTTTTTTCAAAGGAAAACATTAGGGTGCAAAAATGCCCAAAATTATATTTATAAGGTGCATTTAGCCAAAATTTTTGAATTGGGGTGGAATGTGCCAAACTTTTTATATTTTTAGGGTGCAAAATGCTAACATCTTATATTAAGTGCCAAATTTATATTTTTAGGAAGCAAAGTATCAAAAAAGTTCAAAAATATCCTTCCTCTAATAAATTGTTTAACTAAAACACACACACTATGATGCAAAATACCAAATAAATTATATTTCTAAAATGCGAAGTGCCAAAACTTTTAAGTCATAATGTAAAGTACCAGAATCCTATATTTTCAGGATGCAAAATGCCAAAAACTCCATTAAAATACATATTTGAAATTTGAAACCGCGTATACTTGAATTAATTTGAAATAAAATTTAATTAGGTCAACTCAGTTGAAGTGTCAACTTTGGTTGCCGTACCAAAAAGAAGGTGTTTCCTAAAGCTACATAAAATATGAATTTTTCTTTTCATTATGGCGACACAAAAATTATTGAATACTAAATAAATTGGAAATGCACACACACATCACCTGGGGTGGGGGATTGAGGAAGCGGATGTGGCCAACAATGGATTAGTTTTGGACAATTTTTGTAATTTTGTCAAAGGCAGGTGTCCTTCTATCATCTCCTTTTATCTTTGTTTAATTGTACTGTGGAACTCAATAATTTTAATACTAGAGTTTTTTATTTGTTTTACCCTCGTGATTATAAGGTTAAAGTTAACTAATTTAAGTTGGATCAAATGTTAGGTAGCATGGATTCAAATTTATCAATACTTCCAATTATGAATAATTATATCAGTGTACTAAATTAGTAATAAAATTAAATAGAAATTCAAAACTATATTTTGAAATTCAACGCCTCAAAAGCTTATGAGTTCATGGCATAATCGGGAAATTTTTTTATTAGACTAGACATAACATACTTCTTAGCCCTCATAGTTTAGATTGCATTACATGGTTGATTGTAAGAATGTGATGATCTCACAATAATTAAATACGGAGTAATATATTATCAGCAATAAATAAGGTATGAGAAATATTTCTTAGACTTTAAATAGTAAATATTGCCTGGTGCATAAAATTAGGTGAAGGAATAGTTGATGGGCAACAATATTAGGGGGTGTTTACCTCAAAAAAAAAAAAAAAAATATTAGGGGGTGTTCATAAACCCGCTACACCCTACTCATCCGCCCATAATCTGTCGGTCTAATTTTTAAAATAATCAATTGCGGATTGGTAATTTGTAAATCCGCATAATATAGACCGGATGACGGATTTGATGGTTAAATAACCAACCAACCCGCAATTAATCATCTTTAGTGTCTTTCTTATTCATGTGTTTAATAATAGTGTGAAGTAAATTACATTTACTATTATATTAATGTTCATAATATACATAAGATTGTACGTAATTTGGTAATCAGTTTTTTATTCTAATTTATCTCTATATTATAATCATCGACATATAAGTTGGTAAGAATAAACATTATTGCAAAGATAAATAGTTAATAACTAACTTTTTAAGTGTGATATTGAAAATGTGCATGTTTCTTTTAATCGATTTAATAATAGCGATAATATGTGTTTGATTTTACATTTGTATTGATATAATTACTCATAAACTTTATCAACCCGCAAATTCACCAGACACCAGACCAACCCGCCCGCACCCACCTCACCCGAAACAAGCGATTTATGAAAATAAAATGAGGGTGCGGTTTTAAATTTTGACAAACCGCATATATTGGATCGGATTGATTTTTCTATATACACCCTGCGCAAACTCGAACTCGTTCACCCATAGCCAACATATCAATATCTCACTACACTTTCTTGGGCACTATAAATGGAACATAAGTCTCTCAGTATAGCCGACAATGGTGGTTATGATAACAATAAACAGTATTTGGCTATTTATATCTCAAAGATACTATTTTTTTATACTTTGAACCCTAAAAATTGAAATATTTACATACTTCACCCTTAAAATTGTATAGTGGTCATTTTGCATTCCCAATATTGTGCACTTTGCCGTATGCAATTTTAAGATCTAATAATTGAATTTCAGGATGCGAATTGTCAAGAATTTAAGATACGGATCGAGTTCATTTCTAAAGTGCAAAGTAAATGCCAATTGCTAAAATTATGGGGTAAATGCAAAATACTTCCTTATGTTATGCTAAACCTGCAAGAAACTACTTCGTGAAATGTTTATTGCGTCAAACTTCTTTGTGTTTTCAAAAACCTTGAAAAAAACACCTAATTTGTAAAATATAGGTTGTTTTGAATCGACATATTTCAAGAAACTATTTCTAAAATACTTCAAGTTGATCCCTACAACTTCACTTGATATATTTTAAAAATTATTTCTTGAAATTTGTCGATCGAGTTTTTTGCACTTTGCAGATTTAGTATAACACAAGGGAGTAACTTGCATTTCCCCCCTAAAATTCCTAAAGCCCTTGTCCGAAAATTTTAAATTTTAATTCTCTTCTACCTCAAAATTAGAGTCTTATCTTTCAACTGATTTTTTATTTCAAAATGCAAAATCATATTAAGTTCTAATGATTTTACCATATTGTCAATCACTACTTTTAAGCGTGCAAATGTATATTTAAAAGTTTTACAATTATTTTAGCGTTTATGTGTCAATCTTTTTTTTAAATAATAATTACATCTATACCATTAAATCATAAATCTATCGAATTATAATTAAATTATAAAAAAAAATCAATCATCACACTCTAATATTAAATTAGAACAAAACTTACATTAAACCCAATAACTCTAGATTATGTGGTCTCTGTCTGACCAAAGGCAATAATTTATGCCAATTTGAAATGGAGCAAAATTATGATCTTAAAGAGTATTGTTGTCATAAATCAAATATAAACCAATATTTTTGTGTCATGAACGAGAGTGTTGAATCGACAACAAATTTGTTTTCTTGATGCAACTATTTCTTGACCCGTCTAATTATTAAGCATATCTTCTATTCTAATCACATTTTTCACAAAATTCTAATCAATTAAAACTCTAAATAAATCGATATTATATAATCATATACCATGTCCTGCCAATATATATCCAATGATGAATGATTGATCTTATTTAAATGAAAAACGGTTTTATCTTTTTTTTTTTTACTAACCCAGTTAGTGGCAGGCCTGGAAGTTATGCTTTGAAAAACAGAATTAAGCTGAAAGGGCTCCCACCTTCACTTAAGTCGCGTTTGGAGTGCTGAAATTAGGGCTGTCAATGGGTCGGATTCTGGTCGGATCAGGTTCGTCCAGATCCGGCTCCATTTATATCGGATCGAATTCTGTCGGAATCGGATCTTGCTCGAATTGTGCTCGGATCTAGATTTTTCGAATCCAACGGATCTTGGTCGGATTTGGCCGGATATCGGATATTTTTCGGATCCAATAAATTTGTATTTTAAAAGTTAAATTGATGTGTTTTTCCTAAAATAAGTTTATTATCTTTTCAAATTTATTTTATTTTAGCTTCATTTTCAAAGTTTCTTTACTATATTCATATTTGTAGAATGAATATAATTGTTTAAATAAATTTATAAACGAATTATATATTACTATCTTCTTAAATTGACGTTGAAATATTATTAATGATACTTATTTTTATAAATCATTTTGTATATATATATATATTTCTTTTTATTTGTTGTCGGATACGGATCTTTAACGGATCGGATCGACCTAAATTCATATTTGCTCCATGAGTTTCGAATTTCGGATCTCTACAATCGGATCAGGTCCATCGAATCTCTAATCGGACAATTATCCTAATAAATCGGATCGAATTCGGACGAATCCGGATGGAAATCCACCCCATTGATAGCCCTAGCTGAAATAATGATTGGAATGGGAATCACATGGGAAAATACTCTATATAGTTAATTCATAATTCATAATAATTTATATTATCTCACATGTAAGTTGTGAATTTGCCCGTTACCTTCCCTTGTACTCTTGTCATCATTAAATGCCGGCGACATATCAACCATAATTTTTTTTAAGCTATGAGACAAATGTATCCTCCGTATTAAATATGAAGTTAGTAAACATTAATCATTTTGATATATTCGAATCAATTTTGTGATTTCTTTTTTTGATAATTCAGGTGTCCAAACTTTCACTAGACTAATCCTGAATCTTTAGAATCCTTGTCCTAGAACCATGAAGGATGTAAATCGCAGTATATGTCTCCCTCCATCAATTTTTTCAATGAGTCGAAATGGGCATTCATAAATTGGGTAAATCTAAGGTTACAATATCCACGGTAGAAGGAAGAATAACAGGAAGTCAAGTCTAGCTAGTTTAGTAAAAGAGTGAAACCAAAAAAAAAAAAAATGTTTAGTTAAAGAGTGGGCTATTTTTTTTTTTTCTTTCTTTCTTTTTTTCTAGTCGTGACTAACATATGAAACTCAAAGGGAATTCAAATGGAAGGCTTGACTGCTAGGGCATGTTTGTCTCGCATTTTAGGGCATCTCCTATGTATAAAAAGGAGAGTGGATTTTGGAGGTGTTTGGATCTAGGGGGTGAAATTTATCAAGTTTTATGTAAAGAGGGAACAAAATGCAAAATCCCCTTTGAATCCACACTCACCGCTTGAAGCGGTGGGTCACTCGCCCGCCCAATTGTCGGCCACCTGTTAACCCACCCTTTACTTTTTTTTTTTTTTTTTTTTATTTATTTTATATAATAAAAACTATTTTAATTTTATAAAAAATTTTAAAATACCTTATTTAATAAAATATAAGTCTTATTTTATCTTACTTTTATTTAATTTGTGTAATATTTTTAAAAAGTTAATTTTATTATAAAAATGTAACTTTTATTTAATAAAATCAAATTTAATGTCACTATTAATAAAAATGAAACCTTAAACGAACTTTTTTTTATATAATAAACCTTAAAAGAACTTAATGAACATTACATATGTAATATTTTTTAAAAGTTAATTTGTGTAATATTTTTAAAAAGTTAATTTTATTATAAAAATGTAACTTTTATTTAATAAAATCAAATTTAATGTAACTATTAATAAAAATGAAACCTTAAACGAACTTTTTTTCTTATAATAAACCTTAAAAGAACTTAATGAACATTACATATGACTCGTTAAATAAAAAACGACATAATCCTAACAATTAGACATCTAAAATAAATACGATTACATATGATCGTCATTTGGACCGTGTATTGCCCACACATGTTCAACTAAGTCCTTTCGAAGTTGACGGTTGACCTCTACTGAGCGTATTTGTTGATGACGTAACAAATATTCTTCTACGGATATCGGACCGGAGCGAGGATTCAAATCTAGCTCATTATTACCTTGATCATAAATGGTGGCACGGGCCCTACGAGATATGGTGGGATCGCTATCATCATCATCCGAGTCATCATCTCCATATTCATCTCGTTCGTCCTCCACAATCATATTGTGAAGAATGATACATGTTAACATAATGTTCCCTAGGTCTCTAATACTCCACCCCCTGCCGGCGGTAGCAACAACGGTGATAACGACGGTGGCGGGGAGGGTGGCTTTCCTTATATGAATTATTAGTTGTTATATTATTATGTAATTTTAAAAAATTATTGATTGTCAACTATTTAATTATTGTATTGTTGTGTTTTTTTTTTTTTTAAATATTGGTTGTTATTGTTATTATTATTGTCAATCTTAAATTATATCTTATTGTTATTAATTATTTATTTATTTCACATACTAGTTAATTTTTATTATTATTATTATTATTATTATTATTATTATTATTAAGTGATAGTGGGGGAATTGAGAATTTTAATTAAATGGAATTGATAGATTGATACATTTTAGATGACTTATGAAAATGAAAGGGGAAGCTGTACTTGGATTCTGAGGAGAAGCTGGACTAAGTGAGGGGAAGCTAGACTTGGGCTGAGGAATACATAGGAGATGGCCTTAGAGACTACTTCGATTATCTTTTGGAAAAACAAATAAACAAACTTTTACTCTATTATACAAGTTTACCATTCAATTATCATAACTAATCACATTTTAAAGAGAAGTATTTTATCTCTAAAAAAATCTAAACAAATTTTATTTTTGATTTTACATAAAATAACTTACTTCTTACTCTAACTCATCTGACAAAATAAATTTGATTTGGCATAAATTTAAATTCAATTTTAAAGCAACTCGGGTGAAATATTTGTCTAAGCCATTGTTAACAAATGGATGTATCGGATACCTACACTAACAAAGAGTGCATTATGCGTCTTTAAATACTCCTTCCATTTCATATTAATTGACATATTTGTCAAATTTTTTTGTTTCAAATTAATTGGCATGTTTGGGATTTCAAAGCATTTTTTTTTTCAATTTTGCCAAGTTCTCACATTTAAAATGGAAAATTCAATGGTCACCACAATAAAAAATTAAAAGTAGGCATCATTATAAAGGGTATTTGAGATATTTTACCATAAAAATACATGTAATAATGAGGTTTCTTAATCTTTGCGAAAACGAGAAATGTACCAATTAATATGAAACGGATGGAGTATTATATATAGGGGCATTTTGGTCAATTAACTATCGATCAAAGCTTGATTTTCGCTAGCTTGGGTGTATTCATTAAAAAATGATTAGAAGCAGAGCTGGAGCTCTTGACCCCAACCATATAGTATCAATTAAACTAGCGTATTCTCGTGCTATGCACAATATAATATTAAAATATTATTTTATATAATACCATTTTTGTGAGATTATTGATATTACATACCTCAACTTGGTTCTTTAGTATAAGCAAAAAAGGAGTTACTGACTATTTACCTCCATATAAAAGTTTTACATCATTTTCCTGATAATTTTAAACTAAAAAAATGTAAATTATAAATTGAAAGTGATACCCCTCTTACATACTATAGTTTGACCCAATCAACTTACAATATCGCACTTTTAACCCCATATTTAGATAATTGTAGTATATTACCCCATATATTATGATAAATGTGGCACTTTATATTATGATAAATATGGGACTTTAATTTATATTCCTTTATGGGTACTTTAATCTTTCTAAGCAACATTTTCATGCATACTCTCAATTTCGGAGTGCATTATACTTTCCATTGGAAGGAGGCAAACTGCACATTGAAAAATTTCACATGACGAGTAAAATGCTATTTTCCAAATCAAGAAGGTGCGGAGGGTATGGGATCAAAGATTATGCATTTCAGACAATTTACAGGGGAATAAATTTGCATTAACCCATTGAAAAAGTAAGTAAATTATGGATCAAATCCGGACATGTTATGTGTAAATGAAAGGCAAAAAAACAAAATAAAAAAAAAAAGTACTTTTTTTTTTCATTCAAATGCGACATATTTTGATTTATTCTCATATGTTATCATATAATCATCTAATTAATTCTTTATTGATTTGAGTTCATTTTTAAGTTTGTTTCTGTCTAAGACCTTCTAACTTGCATTTTTTTTATAACTATTACAGGAAAATATTTGCACAGTTTGACCTCTTTATAATTTTCTTTTTAATATAAAGTGCCACATTTATCATAATATATGGGGTAATGGTGATTTAATTCCTTCTTTAAATTAATGACGCTAATTCTAGAAGATAACGTATTTCAAATATAAACTACACAGAAATCAAGGCTTGATTATATGATTCCATGCAGTAAAATCATATTATTCCCCTTCCTATATTTAAGGTCTACAATTATATGTTCTAATATATATATCTTCTCCCCATTACCACACCATGGCGTCAAATTTCAATTTTCCTTTAGTGTGCGTAGCCAACTCACGGCCACCACTTCCAAATCTCCAACCTTTAATTCATTCCTTATTTTTATAGGGAAATTATAGTAAAGGTATGTATTTAATCACTATATTTTTCTATTGTTGTCATTTATCAATTTATTTTATGCATATTTCTAATTTTTTTTTTAACATAAAGGTCACTTCGATCTCAAGCTTCGAATGAAATTCAATTTAAAATTAGAAATTTAAATTCTTCTAATTTTTGTTTTTGATGGAGAACAATATTTTTTTTTATTTCTAGTATATCTTATATATATATATAAGATATATTATCTTCTTACCCGAACTATACATGCTATATATATCTTATATTTATAAAAATAGTCAGACATGGTTTATATATATATATATATATATATATATATATATATATATATATATATATATATATATATATATATATATATATATATATTATTGTGGTTTATATTCGATTTTTTTGTAAAAGAACTTGCTAATTTTGTGTGAATATTATGAAATCCTTACTTTATATTTGTTTTGTGTTATTTGTAGGTGGTAACTATGAAAGTGCACACTACTAGAAAAAGATCTATAGTCTCAATTTCATATTTCCAGAGGTTGATCTCCTACCGTTTTCATGTATGTCTATTTTTCTTATTAATGTTTCTGAGTTTAATATTGAGGTTTATTTAATTTTTTTTTTATATAATTCACCGTTTTATAGCTGTACATATTATTTTTTTTTTTTTTTTTTGTTTATATTCGATTTTTATGTAAAAGAACTTGCTAATTATGCGTAAATATATGATGAAATCCTAACTGCATATTTGTTTAGTGTTATTTGTAGGTTGATAAAGAATAACTGTGAAAGTACAAGTCTAAAGTCTCAATTTCATGTTTTCAGTGATTGGTCTCCTACCGTTTTAATGTTTATTTATTTTTTATATTAATGTTTCTGAGTTTAATATTGAGGTTTATTATAGGAGAATGGTCTTTTGACCAAAATCACCTAACTTTGACTCAATTCTTTTTTCTCAAAATTTTGAATATTGTTTATTATCAAAAAATTAATGAATGTGTAAATCTTTTATCTACAAGATGAAAGGTTTTCAAATTTTAAATCAATAGTTCAAGATTATTTTATAGCTAATTAATTGATTTGCCAAAATTATGCCACATAAATAGTTTTTTTATGAAGGAAAAAGAATTGGAATATGAATTTAATATGGAAATGCACGTTACAAGCTTCAGATTTTCAAATTTGTCTTAATTCTTAATTGATATCCTAAGATCATGCCCCCAAAATATTTGTCCATAATTACGGAATTTAGTATTGGAATAGAGATCCGAATTATATAGTTCATTATAAAAATCGATTTATTAAACAAAAATTTGCTCCAAATATTGGTCAGGCCTTTGCTCATTCCTTAGTTTCAAATCCCTTTCATCTTCAATAATTTAACCTACTTTTTTTCTCTATATTTTTGTTTTCTTTCTTTTGCATTATAGACTAACCATGTATTTTTTTTTCAAGTTCGTGTTTCAACGTCTTGAACTTTTGCTCATAATAATATTCTTCGTGCCTTTGCACATTTTTTTAATTTCATATCCTTTTTTCCTTCGATTATTTAACTTACTATATTTCTCTATATTTTTTTATTTTATTGAATTTTTAGATATTTTTAGATCTAATGTTGTTGTTGTTTACACAGAAGAGGTTTTTGTGAAATTTGGTAGCAGAATTTTCATTGTAGCATCATAGAACTTTTTTAGATCCTAAGATCAAATCTAATTTTTTGAATTATTCATATTGATATTTTTTATTTGCTTTCAGCCAATTATATTTATGAACATTGATATTTCTTTTATTGAATTTTTAGATATTTTTAGATCTAATGTTGTTGTTGTTTTACACAGAAGAGGTTTCAGTGAAATTGAATCTAATGAATTGTAATTTTTCGGTTGGTAGCATAATTTTCATTGTAGCATCATAGAACTTTTTCAGATCCTAAGATCAAATCTAATTTTTTGAATTATTCATATTGATTTTTTTTTTATTTGCTTTCAGCCAATTATATGCATGAACATTGATATTATGGATCCGAGAGATGTTAACTAAAAGCTAAAATGTATATAGATATGGAGAAGGGTTGGAGAAAATAGTAATGAATATTTTTTTTTCCTTTTCATATTTTTAGAATATATCATCCATTAATTATTTCCTTCTTCAAATTTATCTTTTGTGTTAATTTTATTTTCAATTTCAAGTGATCAATTTTGGGATTATATATGAATTTTACGACATTTTTTAGGTTACATGAGTTTTATGACATACATGTTATATTTTTTCCACAATGCATTAATATATTAATAAAAATATTGTGTAACCAAATGGAATATTTGTGTAATTGCTCAGGGTGTAAAGTGTCAAAATTTATACTTTTAGAGTGCAAAATGCCAGCAATATTAAAAAGTCACTATTATATCCTTCCATCAAATAATTTTTTCTTCAAAACATAAACTAAGATGCAAAATGCCAAGTAAATTGTATTTTCATGGTACAAAGTACGAATATCCTATCATTCCAAGCTGCAAAATACCAAAAACTCTCAAAATTATCATTCAATTTAATAAACCACTCAAGCAAAAATCCTACAATAGTTAAACTATTGTAATACTAAAAAAAATCACAATACACTAAAAGTATAAGACAAAAATAAATACAAGCTTATGTTAAATTTACTTAAAAAGAAAATTATAAAGAGGTCAAACTGTGCAAATATTTTCCTGTAATAGTTATAAAAAAAAATGCAAGTTAGAAGGTCTTAGACAGAAACAAACTTAAAAATGAACGCAAATCAATAAAGAATTAATTAGATGATTATATGATAACATATGAGAATAAATCAAAATATGTCGCATTTGAATGAAAAAAAAAAAAGTACTTTTTTTTTATTTTGTTTTTTTGCCTTTCATTTACACATAACATGTCCGGATTTGATCCATGATTTACTTACTTTTTCAATGGGTTAATGCAAATTTATTCCCCTGTAAATTGTCTGAAATGCATAATCTTTGATCCCATACCCTCCGCACCTTCTCGATTTGGAAAATAGCATTTTACCCGTCATGTGAAATTTTTCAATGTGCAGTTGCCTCCTTCCAATGGAAAGTATAATGCACTCCGAAATTGAGAGTATGCATGATAATGTTGCTTAGAAAGATTAAAGTACCCATAAAGGAATATAAAGTCCCATATTTATCATAATATAAAGTGCCACATTTATCATAACATATGGGGTAATATACTACAGTTATCTAAATATGGGGTTAAAAGTGCGATATTGTAAGTTGATTGGGTCAAACTATAGTATGTAAGAGGGGTATCACTTTCAATTTATAATTTACATTTTTTTAGTTTAAAAATATCAGGAAAATGATGTAAAACTTTTATATGGAGGTAAATAGTCAGTAACTCCTTTTTTGCTTATACTAAAGAACCAAGTTGAGGTATGTAATATCAATAATCTCACAAAAATGATATTATATAAAATAATATTTTAATATTATGTTGTGCATAGGGCACGAGAATAAGCTAGTATAAGATATATATAGCAATGGCCAAAATTCGAATTAATTAGGTAATTAATTTCCATAACAGCAGGCATTAATTAGTAGAGAAAAACGGTGCTTTTCTTGGATAATGCCAAGTATTACGGTCATGCATCTAGACAATTAAGCAATGTACATTTTCTTGGGAATGATGTAGGCTAGCATAGTTGTTTATTTCCATATAAACACATTGCCGAATTTATGATGGATTAACTATTCTTAACATTCATTGGCTTATGTAAGTTAAATGAATTAAATTAAAACTTAACAAATTACATTTTTAAAACAATAAAAAAAAATTCAAAATTCTAAGAAAAGAGAATTGAGTCAAAGTTTCATGATTTGGATCAAAAGACCATTCTCCTATATATATATATATAAGATAAGATAAGATATAAGATGTGCTTCCATGAAAAATAAAAGAAAATTTGTATCATTCTTGCAAATTCTTTAAAATATAATTTGATATTACATAGATTAGTTCGATTTATATTACAAGTAAAAAAAATTCAAAAGTTATATATGCCCATATAGATAACCGATTGATATTCTAACCATTAAAAATATTTGATTCTTATTCAAATATGTTTACTTATTATAGATTAATAATCACTATATTTGTTTTTATAAAAGAATGATATTTACTATATTTGTTTTTTTTAATGGTACAACATTCACTATATTTGCAACCATTTCTTCTGCTGAGATAAGTTTTTCAAAATCAATATTGATAAGAATTTATTTTTGATCAACTTTATATGTCACAAGTAATATTAAGCAAATTGTGTATTTATTTATAAAAAAATATTTTATATAAACTAGAATACCAAGATTTAAACATGACAAGTAACCATTTAGAGCATCCTAATTACGTAATTTTCGGAGTCAAGATCTTGCCACCCATCACTACTGAAGGTAATATAACGTGATGTCAAGCTTAATTTGAAGAATTGAGTTATTGCTTATTAATAAAACGATTTGGTTAGAACTTAGAAGAGATAAATTTCATTTACATTTGACTATTTTCGAACGAGCTCATTAATTTATTGAAGAAATTTATACGAGTTTGGTCTTAGCTAATCGTAAATGCCAAATTATGACTTCCATGTTCTTATTGATAATTAATTAATGAATTGAACATTTTCAAATTCAAATAAAAATGTGAAATTATAAAAGTATTTTAATTAATTATAAGGTGATGTATAACCAACTAATGGCTTCTTTCTCATGCATGATCCAGTATGGCCTAGGCATAGGCAACTCATGCGCACATGGCCCCAATCTTCAAAACATAGATATGAAATTAATGTGAGGCAAAATTGCAAAAATCTTCACAATCTAATCATTGATTTTGGATTTTAGTCCCAAACTATTAAATTTGGCGAATTTCGTTCCGTAATTTAATATTTTTTTGAAATATCGTCCCACTGTTAATTATAAGACGGAAATTGTACATTTGTCGTTAAATTATCACATGGCTGCTTACGTGTCATATATAACGTGGTAAAATGTAACATGAATAATTATATAATATTGCAGAATTCGTCACAAACTAATTACAAGATTGAACCGTCATTTTCATTAAATTAGAAATTTAATATTTGAACTAAATTCATACAAAATGGTAAATTATGGGACAAAATTTGGCGAGTTGATATAATTTGAAACGAAAAATCAAAATTAGTAATTAGTTTGGGACGATATTTCAGACAAATATTAAATTGTGGGATAAAATTCGGTGAGATAATATAGTTTAAAACGAAAATCCAAAATCACTAATTAGTCTGAAACGTTTTCTGCAATTTTACAAGCAAATTCTTAGATTTTGTGTGTCTTAATTAACGTACGTGTGACTTTAATTTGTCTCTGTTGTGCAAGTGTAGTTTTTGTCCTGGCAAACCGTGGACAGCTGCTATGTGGACAAATGGAAACGTATTTTATTAATTTTCTCCCGTTCTATGGAAGTTGAATAACGGTTGCCGGAATTTTAGAAACAGAAAATTCAATGTAGGGGTTAATTGTTACGTGCAATAATCAATTTTGGTTTCTTGTATCAAACGTTTGTTGATCTAGCTACTTGTATTAAGAAAATCCAACCATTAAAATATGAATTATTATTATATTACTTAATACTCCATTAGTGTTGGCCAAATGGGTTAAACCGTTAGAGTCCATGTATTGTCCTGACATTACCCATATTTCTTTAAGCTATTGATAGAGCTTAATTGAATTTTAGGTATTTTTACTTGTAGTAGTAGAGTAGAGAGTTAGTTATGTCAAAACACAATTTTAAATGAGAGGATAGGTTTGAGAAAAATAATTTTATTTAAGGAAATGTAGTGTTGTTTTGAGATGTCCCAAAAGAAAAATATGTGCAAAAAATTAAAGGACGAAGGGAGTATTAATTTTAGCTGTTTAATTTATGTCATTCGATGATTATTAAATGTTAACCACTTTACAATTTAATTCTATGTAATGTTTTATAATGCTTAGTGTTATGGTTACCTATTAATTTGATTTTTTTTATGATAAATAATTTAATATTTGATTATATAATTTTAATAAATTATGAATAATATAAAATTTTGGATAAACCGAAATCGAACCGGAATTTTTCGATTAAAACCGAAAACCGAATTAGGATGTTCGGTTCGGTTTTCGATTCAAAAAATAAAGAACCGAAACTTTGGTTATCCGAAATTTCGATTCGATTCGTTTCAGTTTTCACTGAATGAACAGCCCTACACTACACAGTGCAATGGGGCTTTGGAGGACATGGCTCATAGGGACCGGATATGTTACTTTTGTCGATTTTCTTAAAAAAAAAAAAAAAAACAACAACAACAATTGCAACCTTTTTATATTATACTCAGTTTTGTAGGCATTAAGTTAATCTTTTTTTAATAAAGGATGAAATACACTTTCCCCCCTTAAAAGTATGGGGGTGACATCAGCTATTCCCTAAAGTATCAATTGTAACACTTACCCTCTATATATGTTATAGTATTAAATATTTTATTTCAAAAATATTCCTGTCCATTTTGAAACAAATACATTATTTCTTTATTAATTTATCAAAAAAATATTTATGTTAATTATGAATTCATCTATCCACCAATTAATATTATATTTCAATTTCTTCATTTTTTTCGATTTTCTTCGATTTTATGGTCTCAAATTTTTTCTTAATTTTCGTCTCATTCTTTTCTTGATTTATGTTTCATTTTGTTTTCTTTATTTTATGTTTCAATTTTTTATATTTCTATCTCAATTTTTTTTCTTTATATTTTATTATGTTTTTATTTGGTGATAATAATCTCATTTATTTTCAGTACGAGTTATTATTGAAAATATTGAGTAATTCTCCTTCGAATTCTTTTCGCAAAATTCTCGATTGACACCAACCAATATTATGTTTTAATCTCTTCATTTCTTCATCAATTTTTTTATTAATTATGAATACATCCATTTACCAAACAATATTAAATTTTAATTTTTTTAGAAAAATATTAAAATTCAATTTCTTCGTTAATTTTGCTTCTTTTGGTTATAGAAAAATGAGATGAAAATGAAGAAGAAATTTGAGATTGAAAAAAGTATGGTAAAACAAATAAAGAAATTAAAACATAATTTTTTTGGTGATGAATGGATTTATAATTAATAAAGAGATAATTTTATTTTTATAAATTAATAAAGATATTTTTATTTATGAAAGGGCAGGGGTATTTCTGGAATAAAAACTACAAAACTATAACAAAGAAAAATAAATGTTACAATTGATACTTTGGGGATAACTAATACCCCATAATTTACGGGGAACTGTATTTCACCATTTAATAAATCTACTTATAATATATTTCACAGCAGTCTTTGACTTCAATTAATTTGTTTTGACCAAAATACTAATTTCTCCTTATTTTGATTTATTTTATTTTACCTAATAATTACATCATACATATTATAACTACCTCCAGAACCACACCCACGTTTTTCTCCTTAGTTTGATTTATTTTATTTTACTTTATAATAATATAACTACCTCCAAACTCACGTACAATCTCAAACCCACTTACATTTCAATTTTTTCCATCTTCTCTTCAATATGTTTTAATCATTTTTTTTCAGTTTCATAATATTTTCACCTTTTTATTTTAATATTTTCCTTACTCATTATGTTATGCTCTTTCCATTTCTTTTGACTGAACAGTTTGCTCTAGGCGGTTGCACAACTTATTTCTTAAAAAAAATTCGGTTTTCATAATGCCATATTTGATTGGTTAAGAATTTAATTTTTCAGTTTCATAATATTTTCAAATTTAATTTCAAATTTTTATATTTTCCTTACTTGCAACAGCGCGTTCATACTTCTTAGAGTAAAGGAACAAGAGATGAAGCAAGGGTGTTTGAAGTATGGTAGACGGTTTAACTCATTATGTTATGCACTTTTCATTTCTTTTTATGCGATTTGGCTGAACAATTTGCTTTAGTGCATATTTATTAATTAACATTGACTAAGATATGTGTTCTTTTTACATGGGTTAAGTTCTTAATATTCTTAGTCATTTCAAATGTATTTTACTTTACATGTTATCTTCATGTTTGTAATCAGATATTCTATGCATTAGGAATAAGGTTTCAAGTCCTTATCAAGTGTTGTTATCATGAGGAAAAAAAATCAAAACATTTAAGGACTTGAAACCTTCTTCCTAATGCATAGAATACCTGATTATAAACATGAAGATAACATATAAAGTAAAAAACATTTGAAATAATTCAAATTTCTCAAACAAACTGCTTGCCTAAGATTTTGTTTATATTTAATGTTTCAATGATCAATTTTTTTGACCCTATACCCCGATATGGGTTCTATGCAATTCGATTATATTTTTTCTTTATATTTTAATGTGAAGCATTCTGATTATTATTATTTTTCTTAAAATTTGTCCCTTTGTATTAAAATTTAAGTAGTATTTTTATTTAATACTTGCGGGTGAGCAAAAATTGACACCAAATAATCACATCTTCAATTGCCATATTAACATTCAACAAATTCAAATTGGAAAATTTCACTAATATACTGTCGATACCAAAAAATAAAACTCGCATAAATATGATAGAATTTTTACTTTAATTTTTCATTCGTTCCTATGTAGCTTAGATGTCTCGAGTGATGTATTTGTGAAGAATATAACTTCGACCTCTATCCTTTTTTGTTAATATTTAACATATTATTTTTTTTGGTATATAAATATTGTTATTCTCATATTTTATTTATATATATATATATATATATATATATATATATATATATATATATATATATATATATATATATATATATATATGGTACAATCATTTTATATTTTTAATCATGTGGTACAATAGATATTTATTAAACAAGATACTTAACATACATATTTTTTAATATGCACGGGACATATGCTAGTTTAACTTATTTTTGGCAATGTCATTGTCTTTTCAATCAATTTGATTGGTTTTGCTACTTTTAGTCCATTTGTCATAGATTTTATTCATTTTTTATTGATTTGATTCGTTGTTATCGTTAGATCAATTTTTACTGGATTGACCCATTTTTTCAGCTTAATCCATATTTACTCATATTTAAGCGATTTCACTAATTTTACCAATTTCACTTCTTCTATCAATTTGATCCGTTATTTTCTCGATTTAAAATGTTTATTACCGTTTTCACCTTTCCCTTGGATTTTCATTTTTAACAGATTTAATATTTTTTTAATTGGTATCACCCTTTCTTTTACTTAGTTTACCTTTATTTAACGATTTTACTAATGATTTTTATCTAATTCAATATTTATGAGGTTTAACTTATTTTTTTTTAATCCTAATTTAACTGAATTAGCCCTTCTAAATGATATCCAAGTTCTTTTATCGGTTAGATTTTTTTTAAACCAGTTTGACCCTTTTAAAATCAATTTGACCTTGTTTTACTAGTTTAATCCACTTATTGCTAGTTTAAGACTTGCTTTTACTATTCTTACCATTCTTTTGTAATTGTTTTGTTTTTTAGATTTCACTTTTTTTCTACCAATTCCGTCAATTTTTCACTAATTTCACCCATCCCTTGTTTTTACTATTACCTGCTTTTGTGTATTTAATCCGTTGTTTATTATGTCATCGTCAGTCAATTTCTTCATTATGTTCTACTTTACCTTATATTATGTTTTTGCCTTATTGGCCCAAGTCTTTTCGTAGTTTTTATCATATACTAATATAATTGGTTGGCCAATAATTTTTTTAATTTTACTTGTGGATAAAGAAGAGATGACATAATTTATAAACAAATGCCAAAATTCGTACAACTGCCATATGGATAGGTAATGTCCACACATTCTGAGACGTCATTTCCCAGATAAAAGGTGAGCTCATGTCCTTCTGATTGTTTTAAAGAATTTGGCTTCTTTTGGTTTCTTTCTTCCTATAAATAACTCTTACTATAAATAACAAGGGAACTAGTCATGCTATAATTGAGGTTTAGATAGTACCCACTACCCACTAGTACTACTGGAAAATAATTTTATTCAATGAAATGTTGGGCATTGTAAAAGGAGATTTTTTTGTTTAGAGAAACAATCATTAAAAATATATTGAATTACAATCAAATTATAAAGAGTATCAATCACCAAGCACTATTATTAAACTAAATGAAAAATTTACATTAGTGATCTTAGTTCTAGTACCTCAATCTTATCTATGGGATATAGCCTCATTGGCATTAGGTTACGAGTATGGTTAAAAGTAAATTAAGCTTATTGATATACAACTCGAATCCGATCCGTAAAAATTTATTTGAATTCGATTCATTATACACAAGAAATCATTTATTAGTTCAAATCTGAATCAAATTAAGCTTATACATTTATCATTTGATAAGTTTTCAAATTTGAGTCAAATTCAACTCAATAAGTTAGTCCAACATGTGTTCATTTTGAGTAATAAAGCTCGCTCAAGGTTGATTAATTTACATCAAATACTATCTAAAACAATAAAAACGAAGCAAATCAGATATATTTCGTCCTATTTCGCCCGCAGTTAATTACAAGAAGTGATCATCAGTTCAATTTTTTATACTCCATGATAATTCCACAACAAAAAGTAGTACAAAAAAGTAAGAAAAGGATATAGATGTTCACTTCGCCAGTGGCGTAGCCAGACAATTATTTCACCGAGGTCACAATGATTTGACCAAATAAAAAAAAAAAAGATAATTTTCTTGTTTACGATAGAAATGTATAGTCCGTTGGTAAGGTACTAAGACTAAGAGGTCCTGAGTTCAATTCCTTCTAATATGGGTTTTCTTCTAATTTAAATACTAGTTCTATAGTTGTTATTTTTCTTTGTAATTTGGTTAAAAAAAATTATTTGATGATATTGATGTAATTTATACTCTAACATAAATATATATGCAAATATTGACCCGTAAAAATCGTTTCACTATCTAAATATTCTAAACTATATCCAATGTATAATCTTTATGTACATAGTTATCGAATGGTCTTTGATATTGTTAAATATTTCATACAAACAAATAAATTATGATAATAATTTTGTTCAGTTAGAAAAGTAACGTGATAAAAAAACATTACTTAAATATTTTCTACTTGAATAAAAATTAATCAATATCACTTGTTAAATATAGACCCTTTACTATAGATATAGAATTTTATGGTTAATTAGTGGGGTCCATTTAACTATAAACTTAAAATATCCTAGTATTATATAAAAATTTTAATAAAACAAAACCTAACAGTTGCACTTGATAATTGAATAGCATGGTTGTAGCTCCGTCGGTGCATTTCGCTTAATAGCTTCCACAAAAAAAGTTGAAATTTTGAGCCTGTCATGTGTGGTTCTGCTTAGTGTTCTTTTTCGTTGATTACTACGTACTCCTAATTTTTTTTGTTTTCTAACATTATTGTTTTGATCGAATTCATTTTCTTTTCTGTCCTTTAAAGAAGAAAGTTATTGGTATAAAACATATAAAAGATGGTGCAACGTAACTTCCAATAGGTCATTAATTATATATCCACTCCATTACATTAATCAAAATGATTATTATATATTCATGTCTAGAAAAATATATAGTTGTTTAATTTTTGGTCCATTACTAGCATGAAACCATCCATAATGACGATAGTTTAATTTACGTTAAGAAGCATTAAAAACGAGTTTTTAAATTTATTTAACTATTGGATTAGGTTACCTAATCAAAATCTATTCAAACTCTAGTATAACTCTTAGTAAGTTTAATTAATAATATAACTATTCCAAACCAACAAAAATTATAAGTTATAATTGAGTTGTGTGTAGGTCGATGCACGATCCATATTGTCATTTACAGCAGGAGAGTGAATAATAATTTTGAACTTTGAAGACATAAATTTTTTTGTTTACCTTGAAAAAAATTATGAAGTGAAGACATATGGAATCAATATCAATTTTTGTTCCATTGTTTGTTCCCATATCAAATTACCAAAAAGATATTAAACTTTATCATACGGGCTATAAATTTCCAACAACATATATTTTCCAATCCTGAATCAAACTAGAAAGTACCACAACGTTCCTGCCAATTGATTTGGTTGAATTTAAATGGGCCTGGGTTTATTCAAAAGAACAATTATTAACCGTAATCATGAAAGTTGGAAGATTTTTTTTTTTTAAAAGGTGGATGTGACAACGTCTAATAGTTCTCTAATCATGGACTAGATCGACATATATAATGAAAATTTCATTAACTAAAGAAAAAAAGAAAACCTAGATTTAAATTAGAGATTGGACATGGAAAACATATACTATATTTTAGAATTAAGGATCGCAAAAAAATAAATCTTAATTCTAATTACATAAATTATGTCATAATATTTAATTAAATTAAGTTAACGGTTTCTTACGGTATGAAAGTTCTAAATTACATATCCTACCGAATTGTCCAATACGATTTTTTATTTTATGTATCAAAGATTTAATTTTGAGAAAATATTTAAATTTTAGTATGATACAATATAATACGATGGAAACCCTTAACTGGCAAACTGCGAAAAAGATCATGCTTCGCAAGTACTGGTTCCATGATCTTCAAATCTACCAACTTATCGAAGTATTTGTGACAATTGTGATCTTGAAAACCACGTGCACCCTTGGTGTTGATAAGATTGTAAGGGTGCTACATATAATCTTATGTGCAGTTGTTTATTTCAGTTATACATATTTTTTTCTGTTGAATACCTGAGATAATTTGCGTAAAGTTATTGAGAATTTGAAAGCCTAGCAACCTATGATGCAAAAGTAGTAGAAAACTCTTGATGAGCAATCGAAGGAAATAATTGTAGAAAATAATGACTTAGAAAACCGTGAAAGTTTTCTTAGTATCAAAGAGTTGGCTGAAAAAGTTATAGGGCAAATTTACCAAAAAACATAAGATATGAGACCATTTTTTACTTTTTCCACATGTTTCAAAAAGAAAATTCAACACAAACATAGGAAAGTAGGCTTACAAGTTGGCTAAATAAACTACTCTTCTTTCTACACTTGAGGAAAAAATTATTTGATGGTTAAATAATAGTTTAACTACTACAGTTAGTTTGGTTTATAAATGAAAGATGTACTCCTTATTATACTATACTTATTTAATGGACAATGTGGATCAATTCTATATAACAATGGGTATTCATCATGTAGAAGGTGACTCCTTAAAACTCCCATAAGTATATTTAAGTAACATGGAATAGGCTAAAAGTAGTTCACCTTGTGGAAAACTGTCGACAGTTTTCCACAAAAATAAACTGCAACATTTTTTTATTAATAAAAAATTGATCTGTACTACCGGTTATAACTAGCAGGTCACAATTGTTGTAATTACTCTTTTGCCCTCTCCTTGTTAATAATATATATTAATAACATAAAGGAAAATGATTATCTAAGAGCCCATATCTTCACAGCACTTTGTACAGCCTCTATTTAATGCTTTCACATTTAATTGTTTTACCTATTACGTGTTTAACAGGTTCCTTCTTCAAATAAATTTTTTAATCTACTAATAACCCACTCAATTTTCAAAAAATTTGTATAGTGGAAATCTTTTGTAACTTTTACCACTAAATTTTGATTTTGTCATGATGTGTCATTCTATAATTTAAAAATCTTAAAATACATTAAAAAAATTTACAACCTATATCTCAACATTAAAAAATTACAAAATAACTCCTAAATTGAACGATATTACTCATAAAAAAATAATTCATTACTTTTCAAATGTTATTTATCATTTATCAATATTTGAATATAAACTATCTTGAAAATTACAATAAAAATATACAATCATAATTTAAAAGTATTTGCAATGCCTATAATTTAGGGTTTATGGCATAATATTTAATTTAGGGTTTGATTTAGGATTTTAGGGTTTAGGATTTTAGGGTCTAGGGTTTAGGGTTTAGGATTTATGGTTTAGGGTTTATCTTATAAATAGGATTTATTTTTATTTGATGATTAGTTAGGGTTTAGGGTTTTAGGGTATAGGTTTAGGGGTTTAGCGTTCAGGGTTTAGGATTTATTTTATAAATATGATTTATTTTTATTTGATGATTAGTTATGGTTTAGGGTTTTAGGGTCTAGGGTTTAGGGTTTATTTTATAAATAGGATTTATTTTTATTTGATGATTAGTTATGGGTTTATTTTGCAATTTTATTTTATAATTTATGTTAATAATATATAATAAGGGCTTATTTTTACTTGATGATTGATTATGGACTTTTTTGCAATTTCAACGACTTTTCCTATTCCATCGTCTGTACAAGCGGGCTGTGAGGCTAGTGGTGTCCTAACATAAAATGGATTTTAGTTAATTCCCCTTCTTAACCTATGATTGTCCAGCTGATTTCTGGAGGTTTGTGGACAATTGCTGCTCGTTTCCTCTTCTCTAGGGCTTGGGTCGAGTGTTTTCGAAGTTAATTTCGCATTACATACACTAATTGAGCTGGAATTTAATTCGGGCTATTAAGAATTTGAACGGACCGTGAGATTCTGTTCGATTTTGATTGGAAAACACTCCTGGAGTGTTTAATTGCTGTTTGTCATGTTCATTTAAGTGATTCAGAGGTTCGGGCCCTCAAGAACTTAAACGGGCCGTGAATTCCATACAAATTTGGTTCGGATTTCTTGAGGAATCTTCTTCTTTTTGTTCGGAGGTTTGATTACAGCCTATTTCCTACGCAATTAACAACAGCTCTTGTTGAATTTTGCAAATTGGAATTCAAATCAGATTTCGGGTTCTTCGATTCTAGCGGTTTTTTGAATGTTTTTGTTCTTGATTCTTGTTCTACATTGCTTGTTTTCTTCCTCTGATTTATGATTGATTAATTGGCAGACCATGCTTAAATTTTTCAATCAATTTATGCTGCTTGGAAATCAAAAAAGGGCAGGACAAACATGAAAGAGCAACATAATTGCAAATAAAATTCAAAATACTACTTGGGAATCTCCATACCTTAAGGAACTAGAAATTTGATGTTTTTAACGAGGGATTTTCCATAACAAAGGACCACGAGCAACAGTTTTGAATTTACGTACAGAAAAGGAACAAAGGAGAGAGAAAATGAAAGGACAGATTAGTTGTGAAGAAGAAGGATATTTAGAACAATTATCAAGTCATAGTAGTAAAAATTGTCACTCGGTTTCAAGTCACTTGTTTGCCACATGACAACAAGTGAATGGTGAACTGTGGGCAGTTACTGCCCATAGCAATCCCCAAGTAACATTTAGGTAACTCTACAGTTCTACTTATGTTATGTATAAGCTTTTGGAAAAAATACCAATTTGAATTGGATTGTCTAGCTAGTCGGTCTTACACTAGATAAATTAACCAAATTGCATCCTATAAGCTGGTTGGATTGCAATAGTAGGTTATTACTTGTTAGTTTGGGCATGACTTGCTATTTGATTGGTCCATGTCGTTGTAAGGTGTGGCTGGAAAGTCAGCAAAAGCCGAGACGTTTACTTAGCAAGTTCAAGGCATTGCGATACATTACACACGGCACTGTATATAGATATGTACATACACATATTCGTTACAAAATCATAGCTAAGGAACATCTCGAAAACGAAAATGTTGTAAATCTATGTTCCGTGTTTCCTTTTGTACTGTGCAATAGCATCAGATATTGCCCTTTCTGTTGTAGATATAAAATTTTGCAAAGTATAGGTAAGCAATGAAAGCAAATGCACTAAGCCCTGCTAGTAACCAATAGAAGTAATCAAGATGTGCCCGATTCAAGTTGTCTGAAAACCAACTGTCCCGACCTTGCCCACTCGTAGCTTTCTCAATGGCAGATATGAGAAAACTGCTCAAAAAGCTCCCTATCCCAAATATACTTAAATACAGAGCAAGACCTATGCTTCTCAATTCACTAGGAACCTGATCATAGAAAAATTCTTGAAGACCAACCATAGTGAATACATCAGATATTCCAAAAAGCAAGTATTGAGGTATCAACCACCACACACTCATTGGGACTGTGGCCTTTGGCAAGTCGACTAGCCCATATTCAAGAGCAGTTTTAAGACGCTTCTTTTCGACTAAAGCAGCAATTACCATTGAAAGAAATGATAATAATATTCCAGTACCAATGCGTTGAAGCATTGATATGCCTGATGGTTTCCTTGTTATGGCTCTGGCGGTTGGAACCAAAATACGGTCATAGATAGGGATAAAGATAATGATGGATAAGCTGATGAAACTTTGAAGTGAAGCAGCTGGTATTTGAAAGCTGGAAGTGATGTAACGGTCCATTGTAACGCCTTGCTTGGTGAATAAAGTCGATGACTGGGAAAATACTATGGCGTAACATAAACATGTAGCCCATATTGGAATGAGTCTTAGAACTGCCTTTGCCTCTTCAATGTCGCTCATGTTACAAACTTTTCCATCTTGTTTTGAACCATCAGGTGCAAGTAATGCTTTGTTAAGAAACCTATCATCATTACAAAAAAAAAAATTAATCCCAAATACAACAATATTGTAAGGTTAGTTGGCGCATATAGCACCAACCTATAGCACCAACCCAAACGAGCCAATGAAATTCTTTTAATATAATTATTTAAGAATGACACAGATAAATGCGATCCACAACATTAATTCTTTTGTGTTTCAATATATACAGCAAGTTGTCGACTTACTTGAATTGTTCAAAGCCTTCATGAGGAAGAATTCCATGAGCTTCCTCTTCCAAGGATATAGCAGAAGAAGTCGTCTTCCAATTTCTAGCTGCTTTCACAAATACTTGACCAATTCTGAGAAATGGATTCCGCTCATCACTGTGAATGCGAAACCGGTAAGTAACCGTTCCAAGCAAAAACACAACTAGGGCGAGGCACATGACAACGCAGGGGATACCAAAACCAAGGCCCCAACTTAGGTTGTCTTGGATATAGTTCAAAACAAAGAGAGCCACCACAACACCCGCACAAAAACTAAAGTACCACCAGTTAAAGAATGAGCTTTTGGCTTTACACTCTTCCGGATCTGCCTCATCAAACTGGTCAGCTCCAAATGCCTGGACACAAGGTTTATGCCCACCTTGTGCTAATGCTACTACATATAGTGAGAAGAAAAAGAGAATAACTTGGAACCCCCTCGGAGAACATGTCGTGCTATTTGGTGCATTTTGGCATACAGAAGAGTCGAATGGAAAAAGAACAGCTGACAGAGACAATAATCCGAGTCCCTATAATTCAACACAATGAGAAAAGAACACAATTACCTTTTTGACATAATGGTCTTGCTCAAGATAATTAAGTCAAAAATCTTTTGTATCTAAAAAATCAAAAGAATATTTTATCCGAAACACTAAATGAGTAAAATGGAGCTAAAAATGTACTATTGATCCAATTCGACACTTAAATCAACAGATAATCAAACAAAAACACCACTTATTAACATAAAATGTATAAAATCAGAATAATTATTTAACTGACCACAACATAGAGGACAGATGCGAAAATAATCATCCGGTATCTACCAATAAAGGAATCCGCCAAAAAAGCACCCAAAAGCGGCAAAAGCGACGCCGTTCCAGACCACGCATTGACATTCGCCGCTGCAGTAGCTGTGGACTGGCCTAAAGGTCCCGTCAAATAACTTATCAAATTCGAGCTTATACCGTAATACGAAATCCTCTCCGCCACTTCAACACCTAATCGTAATCAGAAAAAAATGAGAAGAAAAAATCAACAAATTCATACTAATGAGCAATTAGTACCCAAATTCAATACCTATGATGAAGAAAGCGGATTTCCAGCAACCAGATGTGGATCGGGAGACGGGGCGGCCTTTGAAGTCAACGGAACCCTCAACGGTGTCGTTTAAGAGAGGAGCTTCGGCTTCTGAAATTGTGGCGGTAGAGGCCATGGTCGATATCTCTACGCCACAAAATAGAGACGGGATAGAGATTCGTTTGGCCTTATTTTTCACAGAGTGCTTTTTAACATTTTGGCGGCTCACTGTACGTAAATTAATTAATTAAGGAATTACTTTTTGGAGGATTAATTACATTATTATTTTGATTTAATGAGAAAATTTCAATTATATAGTATTCATAATGTAATACTTAATTATACAATTCTTAAAAAACATAATAAGAAGATTTAAACAACCAATAATTTTATTCCCAATCTCATAATCAACCTACATCTCACATTTTCACAATTTTAAGTCATACCAACTTTTAAAAATTATAAGGAGATGTCTAGTTCACAATAAACCTTCAAGTTTACATCTTTTTACGTTTTTGTTCCGTAAGTCATTACCATAATTGGCCTTCTTAACGCGAATGGCACATGGGATCATTTTGGTCGGAATATGGTTTGTATATATAGTAAATATTGTGTAAGGAGAATATACGTGTAAATTTATTTAAATGAAATACGAAAGCATAAAAAAGTTTAAATTTGCACGACAAATTATTTGATTTAGCCAAATGACAGATTTTTATTATTTTCACATATTTTTATATTAACAATTGAGAAAATATTGAACATCTCCCAACCAAAATTGGAAGCACTGAAATCAAACATACAACCAAATGGTTCCTAAAATGCAAAAATATCTCTCCTATGTTATTTTTTATTAACATAAAACTTTCCATACTATTTTTATTATTAAAACTCTATATGCTATCATTTTATTAATAAGACAATATTGTGTTATCATTTTATTAGCTCACTACATGACCTACTTGAAATTAATAGTTGATCGCAGTAGACTATTGCCAATTTATTTCAAAATAAGATGTTTGTCTTCACATTTTATTCCAAACAAATATAACATCTAAGTGTAGATTTATCATTTTTCCTACAATATATGAATAATAATCGTACTTAGAGCGAGTAAGACACATTGCGGTCGAATGTAGGTAAATATGTTTGACTTGTTAACACCGGAAGGCTAAAAAAAAAAAAAAAGTTTACCGGAAGACTTAAAATAAAATTACATAGGAGTTTTCTTTCATACGGTTTTATAAAGTGGTCTCCTTCTGCTGGATCTACGGCCAAAGCCACCGGATCTACAACCATCACCCACATATATTGTTATGTTGTTGTCGATTCGGAACTCTTTGCACGATCCTTTCGCCTTTTATCAAGCAGTTGCTTTAGAGCCCTCTTCTTTTGCTTGACAAGGCAATGTCTTCATTTTGATGCAAGCACTAGTGTTTGTTACGTACTCAAGCCACATTGTTCACACTTTGTTCACTGACGCACAAATTGACGGTTAAAGAAGCCGTCACGTACACTTTAATTAACTCCGATGATAATTCATTGTATCACATTAAATTTATTTTGTGCATGGAACGAAACAAACACCTAAAAAGGAAAGCAAACCCCCCATGTGCAATTTGCATTCATGTGCCAGTTCTTCCTCTAAACGCTAAAAAACACAGCCCCACTATTCTAGCAAAATTAAACGACGTCGTATGAGCCATCTGCATTTCTTACTCCTCCGTTGGCTCTTCGCCGATGGAGGACATACTTGTTTCTGATCATGTGCAGCCCTTTTCTTCTCCCTCTTTTCTTTGCCACGTGTCCCTTCCTCTTTGCCGTGGAAATATTTTTGTCGATGTGCCGGAGACGGCCAATATTTTGCGGCGGAGCCGATTAGGTGATGGTGGAGATGAAGTGGGGGAGATACTTGGAAGATAAGATGTTGATGGTGGTTGGATCTTATGGAATATTGTGATAGTGTGAGGCCTCATCTGCAGTGATTGTCTCGTTTTGGTGTGTACATATGAAACTCAAACGAATAATATTGAAAAGTTTGATTTTATTGTAAATTGACATGGAAATTGGAAGTCTGACTTTATAGTACATAGTTATCCTTTTGTTTCTAAAGAAAAGATGAATGATGAGAAATTGAGAAAATACTATGAAATTTAATTCATGTGCTTGTAATGTTGATGGGTAATTGACATTTTTTACCTAAAAAATTCACCATTCTGATATTATGTACCATATAATTAAAACATGACACTTTGCATCCTCGAAATTGCAGTTCATTTACAACAATGGCATTTTTTGGGGTGCATTTTGTAAAAAATGGGGCAATTCATGGGTACAATGTGTCAAACTGTCAATGTTTTGAGTACAAGGTCTAAAGTGTTAAAATATTGTATTAAATTGCCAATAACTTCATATTGTTAAATATTTGCCAATCAAATTCTAGTATTAAACTAGAGAAAGGCTAGTATGAAACTAGAGAAAATAGCCATCTTGGTCATGGAGCTTCATCCTTAACCACTTGGCTAAGGCCTCATCGGCGGCAATAGTACATAATTATGTGTAATAAACTTATATTAGTACACAAAAATCCCATTGCTAGTACGTGCAATAGACATCTTTTATTTTTCTTTTCTTTTCTTTTTTTTAATTTATTTATCTAAAAGAAAGAAAAAAAGGATAGCCTAAGTCATGCTATCAATATTCAAAAAGGTCTCGATCTCTTCTTATGTGACAGTCGCACTTCCCACGTCAATTTAATGAATCTCTTGCATTCCTCCAAAATATAATAAAGGGGGTTATCATGTATCTATCTTCTTAACGAGATTTAGGATAGCTTTAGAGTCAATCTTAACCATCAAGTACCCAGTCATTCTCTCTCAAACACAAGCCGACGTGCATTAGACATCTACGTTAGTGTAAAAGAAGGATTAATTGCATTTACCCCCTTAGGAAGTTTTATTTACATTGCCTAAGGTCTATGCAAAATTTTATTCGGATTAAGGGCAAATAATATAATTTTCAAAATTTAAGAAAATTTATGCAATTCACCCAAGAGGAATCTGTTGTGTGTTTTATTCTGATTAAAAAAAAAAAAAATTGGTACGTGTTGGGAAAAACAAAATGTAGTGAAGTTTCATTTTAATAGGATGCCCCTGAGTTATTATGACCAATTGCATTCAAGATATAAAAGAATTAATGTCATAGTTAGAAGTGTGCCGCATATTAACTTAGCCTTGCCCACTTCCTTTGTACTTTTAAGTTTTCTCACATTTTGCAATTTTCCTCCCTCAACTTTCGCTGTTCTTTCTTCTAGAAAAGGTGAAAGACTTTAGACGTTCTTTATTCTTATAGTTTTAATCTTAGTATTTATAATTTTTTGTATTTGAGTAATTATTGAAATGATTTTTAATAATGTAATAATTAATAATAAATGTATTCTTAAAAAAAATTAAAAAGCGCAATGATATGTAAGGCTTGCTACAATAGCTAGTGTCAAATAATTTGAAGTAGTTACTGATCATTGTTAATTTATTATTTCTTGTTACTGAAATTTATTTATTTTGGTCGATTAAAGTAACTCTATTAGTTGAATTTCAAGTTTATTATAAGTTTTGTGATGGTAAATATAAAAAAAATGTCTTTTCTTTTCAGCCCGACATATCCAAATATAATCATATGTCATTCAAAATATAGTTCGTTTCTATATCATCAAGTAAAACATGCATCGAACGATGAATGTTACATCTTTTAAAATTTAGAAAATTTAAGTTTATGATCTCAAAATGCTTAACCATTTTCGACTTCCGACATGTCTATCAGAACGAGTTGTTTTGAACAAATTTTCATTACAGATATAAAATATATAATAATTTGTGGAAAAAATAAAACTACTGTTATTATAACTAAGTAAATAGGGGGAAACAGAATAATTACAAGCGTATCCCACATTACATAATCACACTCGGTTTGAGCCAAAAACCCAGATTTGCATTTCCTCCACTTAAAAGCCTCTTCAGATCGAACAACCAAAAATAAAAGAGAACAAAAAGAAGACATTTTTACACAAATCAAATCGAAGCGTTACATTGTAAGAGATCTAAATCTTACTTGCAGAGATTTCTGAATTCAGATCCGACGGTCTTTGTTCACCCAGTGGCGATGCGCTCCGCCGTTCGATCATTCTCCATCTTCATCTCCTTCTTCTTCTTCCTCATCACTTCCACTCTCGGCAAGGTGAGCTAATTATCAATTAACCCCTATAATCTCCTGAATTTTACATCTTCATACGTCGAGTGTTGGTAGATCGCGTTAACAATTGCTAATTTTGCCCTAGTTTGATACTGAAATTTATATTTTCATTAGCTGATTGTTGGTCGATCGTGCTTTCTTATTAAGTTACGTTATTTGTTGCGGATGTATATTAAGATTTCTGCTTTTGGTAACAACTTCGATTTCTCGGTTGACTGAATTTTGCTTTTATTTTTTTGTTAATATGAATCTGATTATTATGCAGTATCAAGCTGATGAGACGGTAACTTTGTGGGTAAACAAGGTTGGTCCGTACAACAATCCCCAAGAAACTTACAATTATTACACCCTACCATTTTGTCATCCACCTGGCAATGCTGCTCACAAGTGGGGTGGGCTCGGAGAGGTTCTCGGTGGCAATGAGCTTATTGATAGCCAAATCGAAATAAAGTTTAAGAGTAATGTCCTTTTACGCGTTAAGTTAGTCATAATTTTGTAGTTGCATACATCTTTGGCCATTATAATAATTAATTTTATTTGCAGGAGATGTGGCTAAGACTACCGTTTGTGAGATTGAACTGGATGCTGCAAAGGTTAAGCAGTTTACGGATGCGATTGACAATTCATATTGGTTTGAGTTTTTTATGGGTATGTTTTTTGTGAGTGTTTTTCTTGTATTTTAAGTACTATTTTTTTATATATATTTGTTCATCTCTCACTTGTGTTGTTTTTGTGCATGGTTGTTGTCACCCGTGATCAGATGATTTGCCGCTCTGGGGTATGTTTATATATTTATTTATAAGTTCAATGCACTATTGGGCAATGGTGAACTTTGATTAAATTGCTAATTCTTTTGTTAAAGGTTTTGTTGGGGAGGTGCTTCCTGATAGAACCCGTGATAATAAGCATGTCCTTTGGACACACAAGAATCTTGTTATCAACTACAATGGAAATCAGGTTTGTTTTATAAAAGTATATTATGTATTAACTATCAATTCATTCATACAACCATAAGTTAGTAGCTTGTTCCTGCTTAATTGAGAATTTTCTTTTGCAGATTATCCACGTCAATCTCACTCAAGAAAACCCTAAGCCACTTGAAGAGGGGCGAGTGTTGGATATGACCTACTCTGTGAAGTGGATTCCAACTAACATTACATTTGCACGCCGCTTTGATGTTTATCTGGATTACCCATTTTTTGAGCATCAGGTACCTTTTTGGTTAACATCGACGTTTTTTTAATATTTTTATAGTTTGTACTTGCCCCTATCAGTTGATCTACAATGGAAGTTTTGTGTGACATATAAAAATGCTAACACATTTCAATTCAGTCCATGTATTTTCAAAAGTTTATGATTTGCCAAATTTTTTGTTTTGCTAGTATTTCTTCCAGCCAGCAGCTCATACAAGTGTTCTCATTTTTGCAGATTCACTGGTTTTCTGTCTTCAACTCTTTCATGATGGTAATTTTCCTTACTGGTCTGGTGTCTATGATATTAATGCGCACCCTCCGCAACGACTATGCTAAATATGCTCGGGAAGATGATGATCTGGAGACACTGGTAATGTTGCTGAAATTTGTCTAGTCCTACAATACAAACTATACTTTTTTCTGGGTAATAGTTTGTGTTTCATGCTTCAGTGTATGCATGTACCATAGAGTTGTCTTGATAGTTTTCCTTATTGAAGCTTTCTTAAATTGAACTATCTTGTTTAGGAACGAGATGTGAATGAAGAATCTGGTTGGAAACTTGTCCATGGCGATGTGTTTCGGCCTGCCCAAAATCTAGCTCTACTTTCAGCTGTTGTTGGCACTGGTGCTCAGCTATCAACACTTATTCTGCTTGTTATTGTTTTTGCAATTTTTGGAACGTTATACATAGGGTACGCCAAAGCAACCTATCTGAGATGTTATTTTAGTACTGTATATAGAGCAAGCAGCTTGGCATATCTCGTTAAGTCTCAGACATTTAGAATTAACCAATGGTTAAAAACTTTTTCCCAATAGCCAACGCGACACTTTTTTTAGTAATGAAGCTTTGGAGTTTCTAGTTCTTGAACAGTAGCTTCTTTGGAAGTAAAGTACAATGTTACATATCAGCTTGTCTTTGAACTCTAAGTCTCCAGTTTTTTGCTAGGACTTGGGCTGTCTTTGTTTATTATGATCCTCGTCTCCATATGCCATTCACCCAAGATAGTTAATAAATGGTTTAAAGATGATTGGAAGAATACAAGGTGGATTTTTGTGTTTAACCGAATTTTCTTTGATTTATGTTTCGTTTAATGTGTGGGTTCATTTTCATTTCATCTATGTAATAGCAGGGTATATGGAAATTTGGTATACACTCCATAAGATGCATAAATTGTATTGACACATTAAGAAAAAAGAGCTTTTTCCATGTGGTTTCTTTGAAGAATTAAGTTAGATCCTATGTTGTAAGGTGGTCACTGCACCAGTTTAGCCTTTAGAAAGCCCACCAAAGATCTTCTGTTTGATATTGCAGTATTTTCGGAACTTAGGAGCTCAGGGTAGTGTTACGAGTTTTCTGCTGCTTTATATTCTACCCCTTACTATGTACATCTTAATTTTTGAACTACTTAAATGTGATGTTGCATGATTCAGGAGAGGAGTCATTGTCACAACTTTTATCGTCTGTTATGCTTTTACCTCATTTATTGCTGGTTATGTGAGCGGAGGCATGTACTCACGCAACGGAGGTATGTTCTCTTTTCAAACCTCCCCCCCTCTCCCGCAAGAAAAGAAAGACAAAAAAGATTGATTTTTACTTCCTTTCTTTATCTTTTTAAGTTGAGTTGTGCCATTAGTCCTTATGATTAACTGATCATAATATCCTTTTTACTTGCTAGTCTGTGTAGGGCTTACCTCTGTTACTTCTTTTTAGGTAAAAACTGGATAAAGTCAATGATCCTCACGGCATCCCTCTTCCCTTTCATGTGCTTCGGTATTGGCTTCATCTTAAATACCGTTGCCATTTTTTACGGTTCTTTAGCTGCTATTCCCTTCGGTACAATGGTGGTTGTTTTTGTCATATGGGCTTTTATTTCTTTCCCATTGGCACTTCTCGGCACTGTTGTTGGAAGAAACTGGAGTGGGGCACCAAACAATCCTTGCCGAGTAAAGACCATCCCTCGTCCAATTCCTGAGAAGAAATGGTATCTCACCCCATCAGTTATCTCTCTCATGGGAGGTCTGCTTCCTTTTGGAAGCATTTTTATTGAAATGTATTTTGTCTTCACTTCCTTCTGGAATTACAAGGTAACTTGTCTTTCATTAGAGTTCTCTTCGGTTATTGCTTCCACAATTCTCATTTATTATTTGTTGTTTATAGGTTTACTACGTGTATGGCTTTATGCTACTTGTATTTGTGATTCTGATCATTGTCACCGTTTGTGTGACAATTGTGGGGACATATTTCTTGCTAAATGCCGAGAACTATCACTGGCAATGGACTTCGTTCTTCTCTGCTGCTTCAACTGCTCTTTACGTGTACCTCTATTCTATATATTACTATTATGTGAAGACAAAGATGTCTGGCTTCTTCCAGACCAGCTTTTATTTTGGATACACTTTGATGTTCTGTCTAGGTTTGGGGATACTATGTGGTAAGATACCTCTAACGAAATTTTCCTTATCTTCCATTCATTGTCTCTTTTTTGTAACCTCTAATTGGGCTTCAAATTTCAGGTGCCGTTGGGTATCTGGGCTCGAACTTGTTCGTCAGAAGAATCTACAGAAACATCAAATGTGATTAATTTGAAAAAAATACAGTAAGTTAATTCCATGGGGGGGAGGTAAGGAATGTCATGCATCTTAAGACAAACTTGATCTTTTTGTATCGATGAAAGGGTTGGAAATTACAGCTTCTACAATCTTCGATCTGGTCAGAGAAAAACCATTTTGCCTGGCTCCCATTTACGTCTGTGTATGCGTAAAACATTGTCGAGGAATCTTTTGTAGCTTGTAAATTTTGTTCTGCTTAGGCAGTTAATTGACTCTGTTTTCATTTATATAGACTATGGCAATAGTTGATTGTTCTTCTGAACCTGTTAACATACTGATATTTGAGTGCTAACATTAATAATTTGAGATTTAAATTGGATTTTTTTACCAAGAGGTTTAAATTCTTGCACAGCAATGGCGTTCTGTTGTGTCATATTAATATAATAGGATTTGCATCTCACTATGTTCATTAGTTCTTTGTTTAATAATGAAAGAAATAGTGAATTAAGTGCGTCGGTGGGTATTGTTGAAATGTTATAAAAAAGGAAGAACCATGTTTACTTTCACGTTTTTTTCAATTATTGTGGGATTAATGTAAATGAAGTGTAAAATGATCTGAAAAAAGTTTTAACATTACAATGGAAAGTGTCTTCTGAAGATTTAAAGCAAATTCTTAACAAAAATATCAATTTAAAGCATAGATTATAAAAGCTATCATTTTCTAACAATTTTATATTCAGCAAATTCTTAACAGATAATATCAATTTAGTTTTCAGCAAATTCTTAACAAAAATTGTTTCCGTACATGAAAATTTAAAGCATAGATTATAAAAGCTATCATTTTCTAACTTTTGCAATGTTGCCTTTGGAAAGTCCAATTTTGTATTTTGGCAGTTAGTTTTTTAGTAAACTTAAATTTAAGCTTTTAAACACTTTTGCTAATCAACTTGTTCATATTTTATACTCTTAAGTAGTCATCTAAATCATGTCATTAATCCTTTATCCTTCTACAATAAGCAGACCTAATACTTTTTAGAAGCATTAATAAGAACTATTTGACTTTGGTAAAGTCCATAAATACATAACCACCACAAATACCCCCTTTTTTTGTTTACTATTAGAAACTCCAAAAAAAAAAAAAAATCACGTCTAAAGACGAGAGTCGCGTCGTTTTCGAACACTATATTTAGAAAATTCGTTACTGGTGAGGCCGTACGATTTAGGTAAAATTATGAAACTGTAAAGAACCGGATAAAACGATACTTGAGGGGAGTCTTCTTATTCATCATCATCGTGTCATCATCATCTAGAATAGTCTTCCGTGCGACTCTGAAACTAGAAACTCTTTACAACAATAATCACCTGAAAAAAGCTGAAAATTAAGTAATTTCTAAAAATATTGAATAATATCAGCTAATGCAATCTGCAAGTGGGGGTGGAGGTACTGAGTTCAGTCGACGCGCCGGCGGCGGCGGCGGAGGCGGAGGGCTGGTCAGATACCGTTCAGCTCCGGCTACTTGGTTAGAAGCTTTACTAGAATCCGAAGATGAACAAGTTGACGTAGTATTGGAACTCCCGAAACCACCACCGCCGAACACCGACTCGGATCTGGAGTTTTTGGAATCCTCCGCTGGTGGCGGAGGACTGAGCAACTTCTTAAGGCAGAACAGTTCTCCGGCGGAGTTTCTGTCTTTGCTAAATAACTCCGATGGTTATTTTTCTAGCTTAGGCATTCCGTCGGATTTTGACTACGTGTCACCGCCTTCGACTAAACGTGCTCGAGAGGCGGAGGATGTGGTTACAGTTTCACGTCAACTGCCTTCTTCTTCCACGCAAGTGGTATGTAATTTTGTAACTTAAATTTTGTATGTTCACTTGGTTGATATAGTAAGCTCCGGGGAAAAGCTGAATCTTCGTGTAATTTCAAATTCCTGTCCAGTTCACTGAAAAGTTTAGTCCATATAATTTCGCATTTCTTTCTAGTATAGATTTACTCAAATTTCCGTTATCGGACGTCCAAAACAAAACTCACTTCCTAAAATTTAATTTTTTTTTTTTCAAAAGTATCCTCATATATGAAGTAATGGTTTAACAAGAATAATTCTAAACCACTACTTTAAGGGCATAATTATAGTCCATGAATAATTGTTACTCTTTTTACTTTGATCTAAACTTTGCCTCCTCGAAGTTGAATGGACCAAAAATCATGAGACGGAGGGAGAATTTTTTATGCAAACGGGCCATTGAATGACACAACACACTTTCTTAAATTTAGTATACTGTGCAATCTAATCAGCGTCCGTACTGTAAAAAGAACTGAATTTGCTAGGTCAAATGCAGCAGCTGGCCTGCGTGAAGTTCTTGCTTAATGAATTGATTAGAGTACCTGTGAACTATATATACTTTGGGGCAAGTACATATTTAGGTGCATAATGTGTTCTGCCAACATATGTATTTGGTAATTGTTTTGCTTAATGGATGTTATGGATTGGTTGCTTCATTTTAAGTATTTTCCTTTTCTTGTTTTTTACCGCATATGTGTATATGCATAAGTTATTTTTGCTATGTGGCAATAAATGTATGCATGGCATGTGTATCTCGATTATGGTAGTAAAGGTATACTTGTTTTGATGGCGAAGAAAGAAGAGGAAGGTGGGCAATTGCAGGATTCAATGGGTGGGTCGTTGGATTTTGACATGGAGAATGTTATGGAGGACTCGGTTATGTGTCGGACTCGAGCAAAGCGTGGCTGTGCTACCCATCCTCGCAGCATAGCTGAGCGGGTATGAAGTTATTCTTTTTGATTGTTTCCAATTGTATTATCTACTCAGTTTTGTAGGAGATTGTATTGCTTGTTTCTGGTCAGCTATAACACCAAACCCTCCTTTATTTTTTATCAGGTGCGGAGAACTCGGATTAGTGACAGGATACGGAAGCTTCAGGACCTTGTTCCCAACATGGATAAGGTGTATTATTGGCATAATCTCCTTACATCTTATTTTGTTTTTTGTTTTATCGGCTTATCCTAGCTGAAGAAAACAAATATTTGATAGTTAATCTTGAAAAGCTTCTCTCTCTCTCTCTCTCTCTCTCTCTTAGTGTGTATGTGTGTGCGCGCGCGTGTGCATGCTTATGTATGTATTTGTACATATACACACACCTTCCTAAATTGTTGTCAATTGATTAAATCAAGTTTTTAAAGTGACAAAGGTAAGTTCAATATTATGCTAAAAGGTTAGGAAAAATTTGTGATGAGCGTCAGTGATGTATTATGATTGTCGAATTCTTATTTAACCTTATTTCGATAAAAAAATGTATCTTTTGTAACTAATAATTACTCTTTCTGCTTCTTAATGCAAAGTTTCCGCCGGATATACTGCAGATCACTATGCATTTAGTACATATATATGTGTGTCAAAAAATTGTTCTTCGTATTTATATGCTTCAAAACTTTTGCACATCCAACTTTTTCTCGTCTTACATGCAGCAAACAAACACAGCGGACATGTTAGATGAAGCTGTAGCATATGTCAAGTTCCTACAGAAAGAGATCCAGGTTTTTCATTTAAAATTCGAAACTCGAATTATCTATATGTTATGATCAAGAATCATTTGTTTACTAGTTGCTGCAATAAGAAATTAATAAATTGATGATCTTTTCCTTTACCTTCTAAGTTGCTATTTCTATGAAATAAATACTTGCACATTTCTTTAGTCAGTCTTTTTAAGGAGTGATACTTGAAATATTTACTATAAGTGAATATTTAGTTTCCATATTCAGTTGAAACACTTGTCTCCTACCATGTATAGCAGTTGACACCTGCTGCCTGTATGCAACCTATACAGATCCTAAACACATGAAATACCTTGTTAAAGGAAAAATGTTTTATGATTAACATTCGGAAAATGAATTTCTTCTTTGGTGATCATGATATTGGAGTTAACTTTCTCATAAATGAAACTATCTGAATTCCAAAGGAGCTTGCCGAGCATCAAAAGAACTGCAAATTGTTAACAATATATCTGAATGTGGCAGGAACTTACAGAACATCAAAAGAACTGCAAATGTTCAACAAATGATTGAAGGGTGGATTTGCTTGCAACTTGTTGTATTATAGTCAATAATTAGATGGTATATTTCTAAACAAATGCTTGAAACTTTAAGATAATGTTTCTCAACTCTAATTGGATGTTTTTGCATGTTTAGATTTTGTTGCTGGAAGTGTTGCTATTGTGGGATCCAATGACAAATATTACCCGTCACACTGCTTTTACTGCAATTCCACCCTCTAGTATTTCCTGGTGAGTTGCAAATTAGTATAAAGTAGGTATTTTTGCATATTAGCCAGGATCCCTATAATTTTATCAACTAGTTCTTCTATTATTTCAATTCTACATTAGCTAATGGATGAGTTGCAAATAATTATATAAAATTGCATATTAGCCACAAGCTTCTGTGGTAAGAAATGGTTGATTATCCACATTATGCAGTAAATTTGTATATTGCAAAGTGCAAACTCAACATCTGTAGGTTTCATCAAGATGAACAAGAATTTCCGAAATATGATTTGCAAAAGTTTCATGTTTATTCATTTTGATGGATACTTCCTGCCAATTATGTTTGTATCTCCACTCAGTGTGTATTTTTATTTGATTACTAATAAAGTTTCCGCAAGTATATATGTCTAGATATAATAAGCCTAAAACGATAGAAAGCATTAAGCTTGTAGGTAAATTCTAAAAAAGACAGGTTATAAAATTCATTGTTCTGCAAATGTGATGCAGCCTCAACATCTTCAATGGGTGCATATTTTTTTGCCTTTTTACCTTATCAATGGTTCTCCATTATACTTGATTTTATTATTGACTGAGGCTCTAGCGATACCATATTACCATGGACCCAGACCTTGACCGGCAGGTTAAATTCTTCACACTTGTAAATTGGATTGCAGACTTGGAGAGATATTAAGGTCGGATACTTAAGTTCATGTCCTTCTGCATGCGGTGGCCCACTTGCACATCGTGTGAACCGCTTTTGATGTTCCTGGGTAAATTTGTCACATTGTATTTTTGAGTTTGGACCAAGAAAGATTCTGTGAAGGTACTCCTATTTTAGTTAGAATTTTATAACTAGAAATCAAGTTCTCAACTATACCACTTGAAGATTTAAGAAACGAGACTACTCGAACTTTGATTAAGGTTATCGGTCGAATGAAATTTGAGGTGTGTCCTCTGTCCTGTCAGCTTTGCCTGGCTTATCTGACATGTTACATTTTAACTTTTTCTTGCTAAGACCTTCTACTCCATCTCTAGTTTTTAATTGTTTGCCTTTGAAACGAAGGTAAACCTAATATTGGAAGTTGGAACTGGGTTTAGTTCGAGGCATGGTAGACTTTCTCATGCCACCACATTTCATTTTCTTTAATAAACTCACAGTTTTGCACAAATTTGGAACCTGAAACTGATTTTCCGTAGACTTCCATGCCTTTTGTCTTGGTCAAACCCAATATTAGGATGCTACAGCTTCACATATTTGGAAACTGAAACCGGTTTTCTGTAGTCTTCCATGCCTTGCTCTATCTTGTCTTGGTCACACCCCCAATGCAAGGACGATACCTTTGGATTGCAATATTACTAATAATTAAATGATTTTCTGTGATGATTTCACCTTCAAAGGATCTAAGTTAGATGGTGCGCATCTTTTGTCGAGATTTAGCGGTACGGAACAGAATTGTTCGTTTATATTCGCGAGTTTGTCCTTGTGAGATTTGAATTACTTATATTATATTCTTGATTTATTGAAGTCATTGCCGTTTATCACGAACAAGTCAAATGTTACCACGAAAATAATATCACACTGGAAGTTTTATTTATGGTCAATTACGTCCGAATCTCCCAGAAGACATTCTGGAAGATTTGTGATCTTATTGGCGCATGAAACTCGCAAAGAAGAAATATTTGAATCTGGAAAGGATAAGAAAATAAAACATTATAGACCCGTGTCCTTGCTGGATAATTGAAAATATAATGCAGATCTAATTTAGCTTTATATCTTGTTTTACTGTTTCTCTACTAATCTAAATGCAATGCTTTTCAAGCTTTGTAGCCCGATTTTGTGAATGTGAAACCTCGCATTCTGATACTATTTTTGATCGAACATAAACGAAGGCATGTATTTCTGTTGCATTTCGTTTGCCTCATATAAAGTCTCATTAATTTGTTCAATAAAGGATTCTTATATCAAGTAGCAGCATGACTTTGTTGTGTGGTAATTGTATATAATCATAGATCGTTTGGACTGTCATATGGTTTTGAGAAGCTATGTATCTACACAATCTTTCCAAATGGACTGATTCCTATTTTCTGGACTAGTTTAAGAATTATTAATATTGGTGACTTTCAGATTTATAATTCATAAAAGATTTCCAAATATCATGAGAAGTACCAAAATATTCTTGATTCTAATATTTAAGTAATTAAAATCATGAAAACGAAAGATAGAGTTAACATTCTAATCTAATTCTCTAGTCATCTCTACATCACATAATGTAACCAACCCTGTGAAACTAGACCATCTACAAAACAAGCAAACACCACACCTGTGAAACACAACCTATATACAAATTTATACACAGGCGAGAACCAAAGTCATTCATTCAAGTCAAACAACTGTATGCAAACGCTGCCCCAAGTGAACAAGATGCCAAGTAAGAGACAGAAGTGTTAACACATTTAGAAACGAGGAGTACGAATTCAGCCTCCTAAGAACCTCACTCAATCGAATAATCTGCGACTTCGCTGCAGCAACCTCCTCCGGCTTCTCTTTACCACCCTCCTTCATAGTCGTCGTAACTCTGCCCGCAATTTCACCAATCGAATCCACTCCTCCTACGGTTGCATTATTGGTAGTAGTATGGCCTTCTTTTTCCCTCCCCTCTTCCTTCTCCTTCTTCATTCTCTCAAACATCACCTACAAAATAAAAAACATAACCAACACGAATCAGTAAAATTCAATCCAACATACACAATGTAAAACACTCGAAAGAAGCCAACCTTTGTTGCATGAGGCTCCAAGTACAACATATTAACCAAATTCATCACTAGTGATGCTAAAAGATTCAGCCCTTGGAACGTCCCAACACCAAAAGGTGCAATCTTTTTCCTTTCTCCAAACAAATGTCCCAACAACGCCATCCCCAAACTATAAGCCATGGCCTTGAAATAAACAGGGTAAACCTTGCTCTGCACCATTGCAAACTGGTTCCTAGGCAATGCATTAGTCAAAACATAACTAGAAGCAAAAGTAACCCACACACACATCCCATAAGCCGCCGAGAATCCCATCAAATGCAGAATACCCACAATCGAAGCCACGCGTTCCCGTGGTGCCACGTATCTGAAAATATCAACCCCGACTTCACGAGCATGTTGTAGAATTTCACCTAATTCCTTCTTCCCTTCTCTTGCACCCTTCTCCACTCTATCTTTAACATTTTCCACCATTTCCCCTGCTTCTTTTGCTTCATCTGATACCTTCTCTTTAACCCCTTCCATTTTCTCATTGGAATCTTCGATTACATTAGAAGCTTGTTTTTTGGCCCCTTCTCTGATTTCAGTAACCTTGTCCTTTGCTCTGCTTGGAATTTCACTCATACTTTCTTTTGTTTCTTGGGCTTTATCAGAGGCCTTTTGAGCTGTATCTTTAGCTACCCCCATAACCCCATTAACAGCCTCTTTTGTTTCTTCCTCCAAGTCATTACCTTTCTCCTTAGTTATCCCAATTGCACTAGCAATTTTATGTTTACATTTGCCATATGCATCACAGACAAGCTCTCTAGCACTAAACTTATGATGATCCTGAATTTCCTCTTCTTGATTTACAAAATCTTCCTCATCAACGGTTGAAGATGCATCTTTTGTTCTCTCAGACAATTTGTCAAACACTTTGTCTTCGACTTTGAGGGGTGTATGAGAATCTTGTGGTGAGATCAAAACTTTGGTGTTTCCATCGTCTTTTTCGAATTCAACAACTACTACTCTATGCCCTTCTTTTACTATGACATCTTGGTCTGAATTATGGTTCTGTGGGCTTGGAGAAAAGAACCCTGCGGTTACAAGTGATGTTAGTACAAGACCTAGAGCAACAACATTCATCATTCTTTTCTTTTCCTCTGTACAAATGTAAATTTTCTTACGTGCTGTGTTTTGTTGTGTTGCGTTGTGGATCTGTGATGAAGGTTGGTAAGGACAGTTCTTTTAGCGGATCAAATGTGTTGGTTGATTGGGGACTTCAAATATGCACACGTAGCTTTTGACATGCAACACGTGGATTGCCGCATGTTGCTGCCGAATTCTACGCGGCAGTTTTTGCTTTAAGGTTGTTCTTTTTTTTTTCTTTTCCTCCCATAATACCTTTGGGCCGACAGAATCCAAAACCCAAACTCCCAAAGTGGTAGTCAAATTTAGGGTTAATGGATCTAATTTCGGTTCGGATTTGGCTTCATCTGTGTTGGACTGGATTTGGCTCAGATCCAGATCTTATCGAATTTTCCAAGATCATCGGTCCTTGTTTGATTCCATCTGACCAAAAGTTTTATGCATATCATTGATATATTTTTTTTATGAGATTAAAACTTTCATAATCTTTTCACAGTTCATTGGCCTCTAACATTAAAAAAAAAACAAAACAAAACAAAACAAAACAAATTTAGTCATGTACCAGCATTCTCAAATTTGAATTGTATGAATCGTTCTAGTCTTAGTTTCATATTAATTTCATGTATACCAAATTATAAATTATTTTAGGGTTAATTAATACCCCTAAGCTAAGACATAATTACAATAGTCTTCCACACATATGGGAATTACGAAAATCACTCTCAGTTTTGGTACATTTTTACAATTAATCTCTTATCCCTAAAAAGTTTTAATTTTGACCTTGTTTGTTATTTTTAATGTTTGTAATATTTTGTAAATATTAAAATTTGTGTTAATTGTTATATCTTATAACTAATAAAATAGATGATCATATATTTACTACCAAAATAATTTATATAATTATAATTGTCCATAAATTTAAATAAATATTTAAATTTATAATAAAATGTAAACTTAATTAAATTAAAATATCTTATTTATAATACAATATAAAGTTATTATTATACAATTTATATTGCTAAAATAAGTAAATACCCCTTTTTTGCAATATGTATTAACATTATGGGCAATTATAAATTTTATTTATTATTTTGGTTATAAATCATAAATTCTATAATTTTACCATATTATAAATTATTTTAATTAAGTCACATTAATCGAATCTCTATTTAGCTACAAATCCTAATAGATTAAAGGTGAGTTTGGCTCAGCGGTTGGAGCTCTTAAAATCACTTATAGATCTCTATTGTGATTTTTGAAGTATTTGGCCCTGATTATAAAAATAACTTCTGCTCAATCGTGATTTTCATGGTGTTAGGCACCCAAGATCATAATCACTTTTGGGATCTCGAGAAGCAAAAATTCAACATATTTTAGAAGCTACTAAAGTGTTACTTTTGCAAAAGCTATTATACAAAAGTAATTATTCTATAATTAATTTTTATTATAATCAATTATTACAAAAATCAATTGTAGTAAAATTAATTCTCCTATAATTGCTTCTCGTATCGCGAGGTCAAACTCACCCTAAGCCGATTGTAATTAAAATCCGCTCAACCCTATTTCTTTGTATTAGACAGTATTGGGCTGACAAAATTCGAAGCCCAAATTAAGACAGATGTAGCCCAACTCAACTTAAATTCTATGGTTCCTATTCCAACAACGTGCTTTACTTTCAATTGCCGAACAGTACCAAACTGTTGAACAGCTCCAAGATTCACAGAAAGGAATTCATTTTCACTTCAATTGTTCTCCCAGAATCAATATTTTGTATCTGGGTTCCTTCCTGATTATTTAATTCGAGGTAATGATTTGTTCTTTCAGCATATGTAAACTTAAAATAAAATGTCTTTTTTTTTTTTTTAAATTTAAGAATCCCAATAATCTCTTTTATTAGGCATTCTTTTGATCTGATTCTGATGTATGATTTCATAAAATGATTATGTTTTATTATCTGTAGCTTGAATTAGAATCCGTAAGGTAGTGTTTGGTGGCATGGTATTAGAATTGGCAAATTTCCATTCTGTTTAGCTCTTAATTTCAATCTCAATTCCAATTGCAATCAAATGTTTATTTGCATTAATTACTTCTGAGAATTGGAGAGGAGAAACTATGACTCCAAGTGATAATGCACATGGATCATGAAAACATGTTTTGGAGCTTGTGTTATATAGGTAATTTTGAACTGACTACTTTTTGAAATGGATCAGATGGGGGCTGTGAACTCAGAACTAGAAGATTTGTTTCAGGAGAAAAAACGCGTTAGGAATCCATTTGTACCCATGGGTAAATTTCTCTTCTTGGGTTTAGTTGTATCTATTTTTTATGTACTCCTTGTAATTGTTGATGTGTATTTTACCCCTTAATACAAGTAAAAAATCTTAGCCCCAGTTCTTCATATATTCAAGTGCTTTGTATATGAACTTTATTTCTAGCAGAAGAGTTGTTTTTGAAGTTTTCATCCTAAACCTCACGTCACTACTTTCTTAGAAGTGCATCATTTTCATATTATCTAGTGTTCGACTTAGTCCTCACAGAACATTAGCCTGCTAGTTTATGTGTATTTTTAATTTCTACTATGTCATACCAGATGTATGTAGAAGAAGCTATAGTCTGTAGTGTTCGTCTTAGTCCTCACGACACTAATCTTCTATTTGTCTACAACGCCCAATAAGAAGGATCTAGAGAAGCTTTAGTCTTATGTCATGAGTGTTCTCTTAAGTAGCATTTAATTTAATGTTGTTTTCAAACTTGAATATTGTTTGGACCATATCACGTCGTCTTGGTATGAACCAGTCACAGCGATGTTGTCGACATACAATGATATTTCTACCAAAAGTTGGTTCGAGTGAGCTTCTGTCTTTTCAATATGTGGTGGCTCTTCTGAGATATGAATTACGTTAGTTGTGCATTTGGAAAAAAATCATCGACGTTGCAGTTTTCCCTGAAATACTAAAACCGAAAAGCTAACACCCATTTTTATTTATCACTCTAGCATCTTGGGGTGCTAAAATATATGGCAATCTTGGCCCAGATGTCGGGGTTAAAATTTAGATTAAATGTTATCTCCACACCTTTAACTAGCAATTATTGCTTTCGTAATTGAGTATTTGATCTATTATTCTCTTCAATGGTATTTTTTTATCACAGGTGCGTTCATGACAGCAGGAGTGCTAACAGCTGGTCTAATTAGTTTCAAACAAGGAAATTCTCAACTGGGTCAGAAACTAATGAGAGCTCGTGTGGTCGTGCAAGGTGCTACTGTGGCGCTAATGGTCGGGACAGCTTATTACTATGGTGAGACTTTTACGAAGCAGTAATTGATGAGGAGAATCACTTATAGCAATATATCATCATCAATGAAGAATAATATCTCTTATAGCTTATCTTTTTTTCTACTTTACTGATTCTTTTTAGGAAAGAATTGGAGGCTTTGTCTTGTTTGTATCTTTTAGGTATTATATTAGTTGCTAAACAAATCAGGGTGTTGCATTATTAACGACGAAATCATTTTTATCTTCTGACAATGTGGGAAGCACATAGCTAGATTCTGAAAACTGTCTGTGAATCTAATATGAAAGTGGACAAAATTTGGCCTTTGTTCAATAAGATTCGACATTGCAATAGCAGTCGAAAAGGGACCGGGGAAACAAGAAGCCTCACTTTGAGAGCTTCAATTATACAAATATGGGACTAGTAGAAACATTATGTATAAGTTGTGAAGATCCTCTGCTGAAGTTCAAAGAAAAGGTGTCTGGCATTTGTGTAGTGAATGCATAAAATTCAAAGATTTATTATTTATATGATGCATGGATGATGAAGTGCATTGCAACACACATGAAATTTTATATTCATTCAATTTTCTAGTACTAATGTCCGGTGAGGATGAAATATTGAGGTAAGGATTCAACATAATCAAGTATATATGTATGTTGCATTATTTAAAATATGCAGAAAATAATTTATCATTTGAAATGAATGGGACCTAATAGCCTCACTTAGATATTTCATATTCCTTTTAAACTTCCGATCCGAGTTGGACTCAGTGACTCACTCTTGTTTGTGTGTAATTTTATAGTAGTGTTTCTTATTCTTAGATTCTATTCGATCATTTTGCATTAACATGTAATTAAAACAAAGATAGAATTATGAACCAAGATATAAAAAAGAAAAACGTCACTAGTAGTATTATCTAAGAAATTAGAGTTGATTTGAATAATTTGTAAATAATAGCAAAAATAAAGGTACAAGAGATATTTTATTGGAACATTGGGGTGGGGCGGGATGGGGTGAGCAATTAAAAAGGTACTATATCAATAAGGGGCCAAGAGGTTAACATCCCCATTCGTAGGGGGACAAAGAAACGTCAATTCAATTGAATGTAGGGATGCTCTCCCAGTCACATCACAGTCCAAAATCCACATGTACATTCTTCGAATTCCTCAAATTATGTGAGCCTGTTTGTTTGGCGTTTCTCAAAAAAAAATTGTGTTTGGAAAATGTCAAACAAATATATTTTTTATTTTCTGAAATAAATTTTTCATCTCTCAATTTTCTCAAACTACTATCTCAAAACTCACAAACAACAATTTTCTTATCTCTAAGGACATCTCCAAGAGCCTTGCTAAAACTCAAATTTTAAGAGTTTTACTCCAAAAAATGATGAAAAGTGCTCTCCAAGAGAGCTTGTATAATTTAAAAGTTGCTAAAATTTATAACTTTGGGTTGCCAAATACCCATGGCCAAACTAAAAATGCTAATTGGAAATGGTTGCAGGAAAGTACAAAATCTTTTGTACTTTCCTGCAAATGGAGTAAATTTTATCTGATATAATTAAATTTCACCAGAAAAAATCCCCAAAATCCCTCCTTCAATTCTTCTCTGTACATAAATTAAATTAACTTCTCTGTACATAAATTAATTCATTCGCCAAAAATTTTCCCATACAAATTTGAATTAAAATTTTATAATTTGAATATCATTATAAGAAATTTGTTATTATCGATAATTAATGTTACCACAATGATTTAGTGATAATATTTTGATTATTATTTTTGGGGCATCATTAAATGTCAACACAATATTATCAATCATAAAGTGCTATTTACAATTACAAATTAAATTACAGAAATTTCCCTGTAGTTTAAAAAATTACAAGGTCACCCCTTGCAGGGTGTTTTTTGTAAACCACTCCATCTCTTATCTGCAGGCGGATTTAGACAACTAATTGCAAGGCGACACATACGTCTTATCCACTCATCTAGGATTGCGGATGATACAAGCGCTTACATCTTCAATTATCTTATATGCAGACAGATTTTGACAACCAATTGCAAGGTGACACGTACATCTTATCCACTCATCTAAGATCGCGGATGATGCAAGTGCTTACATCATCAATTATCTTATCTATTATAAATATGATTCCATTACAACATTCTACTCCACTCAAAATCATACTACTATTTTTCCTCTCATCCCATTCTAATCCAGTTAATTTTTTTAGTCATTTGAGCAAAATGAGTCAAAGGGGTGCAGGGTTCAAACAACTTGAGGATAAGATTATTTGCAATGCATACGTGCATCATACAACTAATAGTGAGATTGGGACATATCAGAGTAAAGAAGATTTGTGGGCTAAATTAGAAAGTTACTACAACCATAAAGTTGTTGATGTAAAAAAATTAGAGCGCAGGAACACGAGATCCTTATGTTCTCGCTTTGACAAATTAGCCACATCGTGCACATTATTTCGAGTGGTGTTGACTCAAGTTCAATCCCAATACCAGAGTGGTGGCAATGCTGAGACATGGTAAGCAGGGGCCGACCCACGTTGGGACAAGTGGGGGCTATAGCCCCCTTCAACCTTTATACTCAATATATATAAAACAAAAAGGCATCCTATCATAAAATAAAATTTGGCCCATTGGATGAGAAGTTGGTTTGATGCTAGCAGTATGTGAACTGATGAGGGTTTGAACCGTAGCTTCAGCACTCTTGATTCCCTTATTCCCTTTTACAGTTTATCTTATTTTCTTTTGTTGACAATTTTTCATTCTTTCTTAACAATTCTTCTTTTACTTTATTTATTATTATTTTGTTTTAATATCTATCAAGAGAATTCAATTATTTTTTGTTATATGTTGTAAAACAATACAAAAACTAAAGAACAAGAGAGCACAAGAGAGACAAGAATTGAGTAAATCTTTTATTCATTTTCTTGGTGTGTTTATACAAGCCAAAACCTCATCTATTTATAGATTAGGTAGATACATAATAGATGAGATAAGATTAAAATTAGCATGCATCTTATTAATTACAAAGGGTACATGTATCTAAATAAAGAGTTAAATACATTGACCATAGGAAATGGATATTCTTCATGCATGTACTTCATAGGCATCCATCCAAATACACTTGATTTACAACACTCCCCCTTGGATGCCACTTATTAAGAACGTGCCTCGTTAAAAACCTTACTAAGAAAAAACCCAGTGGGAAAAAAACTTAGTGAAGGAAAAGAGTACATATATCTTTCGTAAGATTTGTGTGTAACACTGCCTCGTTAAAACCTTGCCAAGAAAACCCATTGGGATAAAAACTTGGACGAAGGAAAAAGAGTACAGTGTGCAAGTAATTATTAATAACACGCTCCCCCTGATGCCGGCACAAGGACCACAAGTTGATGCACTTTGATATTGTGGACCATCTTTCTAAATGATGTATTTGGCAGTGCTTTAGCAAACACATCGAAAAGAATGTTGTAAGACTGAAATCAATGAACTTCCAAATCACCACTTTTATGAGACTTGTTGGCGAAGAGAAACTTTTGGTGATACGTATTCCGATATGTCTCTTTTGATATATTCATTTTCGATTTGAGCAATTCAAGTGACATTGTCTTCATATAGTAATGTTGACATATTCCTTATTGAATGTAACCCACATGTTTATGAAAATATTGAATCATAGATCTCATCCATAAACATTTATGAAATGTCAAAATTTCAGAGTGGTTGGTTGGAAGATGTGGCTGCTAAAGTTTGTTTCAGATATTGTCATGATTTAGCATCTCCACCACAAGTAAAGTCATGTCCACTTTGGAATAAAATGTTATGCAATCAACATCTACATAAAGCTCTACTTGAGGGCTTGAATATTTAGAGTAAAAATAAGCTCATGATAGTTATTCCACACATACTACTTATTTAATGTCATTTCAATGACTTCATGTTGGTGCAAGTTGTATCTAGTTCACCGAGAAAGTTATATGCGACCTCGAACAATTTCAAGGTACATGAGAGCTCTTATTGCACTTAAATATGGTACTTCAGGATCAAATATATTTTATTCATTGTCCTTTCCCGGGACGAAAGTGATATTCATAATATATAATCAACCATGACATTTGCTCAACGAATAAACATTTATCAAAATTCGTTAATTAATTTACGGTATTTGTGGGCTCTGCAGAAGTCCTCATAAAATTTAAATCATCCACACATACCGCATAATAGAAAACTCATTTCAAAATCTTTCAATGCAAAATACATGGACACATTGGATTGTACACGGATCCTTCTTTTACGAGGTATTCATTTAGCTGGTTATTCCACAATTAACCAGATCACATAACTCGTATAAGGATCATATTTGTTAATAAATGTTAAGCATAGGACCATTTAATTCCTTCAGGAATTTTAATATAAATACCACTGCCAAATAATCTATCTAATATGAGGTAACTACATCCATAAGCATATTTCAAGTCCTTCAGGGATTGCAAATCAATTGAATACCGCAACGTGATTGCACAAATCACGGGGGAATATGTTTCATCGTAGTTATTGGTCTCTGTGAGAATTCGTACAAGAAGTTGTATCTTATATCTCACATTTTCATCATGTTTTCATAAAATCATATGTTTGTGACATATAAATTTCACGTCTTTGGGCGTGCGGACAATTAGCCCAAATACTTCTATAATTTAATAGCGATCTTGTATCGCAACTTTCTATAAGGCCAAATTATTTTATTTAGGTCGACATTTATAACCGCTCACTGTTCAGGATCCTGATTTATAACTTTAGTTCGACCCGAATATGATAGAAATAGTGTCCTGCAAGCCAGTTGTATGGCTAGCATTAATTGTAATTAATGAGGAACTATTCAATTTAGATTAATAAATGCATTTTTATTAAATGGTCAACTTTATCTTATGTAATATTTGTCTACGCATAAGGATAGAAGTCCTTAGATCACAGGGCTATGGGACAACCCGTGGACTGATCTCTAAGGCCGTGATCTAGAACATATTCAAGAGTCGTAGAATCCAATCGAGATAGGACATCGTTGGATTCGGTTAGACTCTCACTATTGTGTATACTCCGATGAACTGGAGGACGCTGGGGTCCACGAGCGTGACTGGGATAGTCGATACACATAAGTGGGTGGCTTGCTGGGATGGCAAGTGCACTGAATACCCCAATTAGGAAATAACTCACCATGGAAGCGGTAGTCGCATATCGGGGTTGAAGTTATTCCAATTTACAATAGTATACGAGGAACGATCCCTAACAACTTGAGATGATAGGGTTTATCTGGTGCGAGAACGTCTATACTTTGATATGAGTTCTGACTAACTGGGGATAGCCAGAAAGTCTCTGTGGACTCATGTTGGGTATAGAGGAACTCGTATGCAGATTCATATCATCAACAAAGGATCCATTGACCCGACTTGATAGGTTGGGAAATTCTCCTATGGATTTCTGTGAGAAATTAATTCTGGTAAAATCCTTGGCCAAGGTAACTGACGACTTTATGTAAGTAGCTCATAAAGATTAAGTCAAAGAGAATTTATTTCGAGACCAGAGTACATAAGGTCAAGACAAAAGAAAAGGGGAATCCGATAAAAGACCATACCCTTAAGTCTCGACTGGGAGATTGATCGATGGAGA